>JAQFJA010000025.1:13885892-13903996 GCA_029874485.1 Naso brachycentron | reverse complement strand
GATGTTCCTTTTAAAAATGCACATACTTGCTTTATTGTGAAACAGAAGCATGTATTACACTGCACTAGAGTTAAAACAATGTCAGTGTTGAATTTTACTTTCCTGGTCTTATTGACCTGACCTCATTCTCTCCCTCTTGCTTGCTCGTTGGTTCGATTAAATCCTTTTAAATCTAATTCAAAGCTGTACCATATGCACACTGAACTCTTCTTCACATTAATTAAAGAGCTGATGGGAACGTCTGTGTTCTCCCTCCTTAGATTTGTAATAATTTGTGTTCCTTTAAACTGGTTAATATCGATCACATAAATAAATATGAGTATGTTTTCTTTAAAGAACATTCAGGTGACACATGCAGTATAGATTATTCTGTCTCA
Source organism: Naso brachycentron (assembly GCA_029874485.1). NCBI lineage: Eukaryota > Metazoa > Chordata > Actinopteri > Acanthuriformes > Acanthuridae > Naso > Naso brachycentron. The sequence goes on along the minus strand of JAQFJA010000025.1, from coordinate 13,903,619 downwards.
CTCTCAGACTGAGTTCTGTGGATCATCTGTAAACTCTCTACCAGTGGCACTATTATCCCCCCACAGGTAAGACCCTGTGTTGTGGAGTTTCATGAATACATGTCTCAGGTTTGAAAACACAGGCAGAAATTCTGTGCTTAATTCTCAGCTGACCAGACCATCTTCTAGCTGATACTGCTACTAACCTCCAACTTTACCAAACTAAAATGACATGGATTACCACAGTTCTAGTCATCACCACAGGAAGTCACTGTCTGACCTCACACGTCTTCAGATTTAACGGTGATGCTCCAGCCGAAATCAGTTTTATTTCTACACTGCACCACTTGGGGGAGCAAGAGTCCTTCCTCTGAAGCGGAGACATCAGCCTTAAACACAGTGACATGTCAGATATTGTTACCACAATGGGTACTTTATACATTTGTCTTGGATTGTACTTTGGCTGAAATAATTTATAGCACTCTTAAACAGAGCAAATTTAACCTGATATAGAGAAAGAGACATGTCAGGTTTGGAGGTTGGTGGGTGAAACAGTATCTTATTAAACTGCGCGGCCTGGGAACGAGGCTACTCTAAGTAAGAAAACCTGTTGCAAAGATGAAACACGATCATTATTACTATAACATATTTCACTTCCTAATAATTTTATGACAATGAACAGCACTTTATTGTAATAAAACTTCACACTTAATACAAAAACCAATTATGAGTCAAATGTGACACATCAGAGGTTAGTATTAAACTCAGGGAGCTGCTGGTGTACTGACAGCTTTGTTCTGCCTGCCTGTGCATGATACTCGTCTATCAGTTCGATGAATGATAACATTAAACACACTGTTAAATGCCATACAGTACGTGCAGTGATACACACAGTCCCAGACTGTCTACAGTGTGTTTATGATTAGCGACTGTTTATCTTTGCAGCTAGTTTTTGAAGTCTTCAACTGCCACGTTAGAAAATAAAAGTCCAAAATAAAGACATGCAAACCTCGAACTAGCAGAGCATGACTCCAGCTGTGGAGATGTTGTCTAACTCTTCAAAGATTAATCCTAAAGTCATTTTATCAACACAGTAATAAGTTAGTTTGTTATTTGTCTACTCACTCTACTCCATTTTCCAAATTTATGTTTCAGGGCTTCAATGTAAATCAGTTAAAACTGTTCCTTTTTTTCTTCAACAACACTGATATCTAATATAGCAATTCAGTCATTTATAAACACAAACAAAGGAAACATTAAGCTCTAATAAAATAACGCCAGTGTAAACAAGCTTCAGTATCACGCAACACCCAAATATTGCACATACATTCATAAATATACACATCAACCTTGTGCCTTTGTGTTTACGCATGTGGCTGCATCCATATGTGTGTGTGATAAATCTGTGTACAGCCCAGTTTGCAGAAAACGAGGATAAATTAAATCAGAGAAGAAGGAAATGCATAAGTGAAAGGAAGGATGACATGAGAGGCACATAATAAACACACACATATGTACACTTTCCACACACACACACACACACACACACATGCTCACACACATGCTCACACATGCTCACAAAAGCACTTGTGCTTAGATCAAGTCTCCTTGTGCCTCATTTACAGACACCCAAAATGTTCAGTTACAGAAACATTGTCTTCACAACAAAGTCCGTTCTGTCTTCAGTTCTGGTGTTTCATCACAACGGATGAACAATGACACATGTGTGTATGATTAAGTCTGTTGAGTGTCTTGGTCCCACTCTATGGTATCTGTCTGGAACCTTGTTTTTGTTGTGGTGCTGCAGTCTTCAGTTTGTTCTTTCAGTTGGTTTCATTACCAAAAAACAACCTCCAGCCACGGACTGCAGAGTCCAACAAATACAGATCTCAGATCTGGTTTAAGTTTCTCAGAAGGTGCACATCCCCCCCAAACCACAGTCCAACCAGGAGCTGTCACAAATCGTCTTAGGCGTCCCCCGTTTGATCAGATGTCAGTTGCTCCTGGTCGGAGATGTCATCGTCAGCTGGCGGCCGCGCCCGGTCAAAGAAACCACACTGAGGGAATCACATTAGCCCATTAGTGTAATAGCTGATAATTGAACTAACATGAGGAATGCAGAGGATAGTGGATGATGTTTGTGTGTGTGTTTGTGTGTACCTTCCACATGGCTAACGTTAGCATAGCAAGCACCAGCAGCCCCAGCAGTATGGCCAGAATGATGACCCAGAGAGGAACAGCAAACGACACATCAGGAGTCCCCCATAAAACCAGGGTCCCCATCTGCAGGTAACAATTACAGTAAGTTGTTTGATGGTGCTGATGACACACGTCATTTGTCACCTGGAGCACCTTACACACACTCACACACTTCCATTATTGGCTGCATCTTACCGAGGTGGCGTGCTGAGGCAGGGTGGAGGGTTGGACGCGGTAAGGCATGGCAGTGACCATGACGGACACAGTAGAGTTGAGAATGTAGGGGTCATTAAGCCGCTGTAAGACAAATATAACATTAGTATCTCAAAGGTGCCTGTGGTCCAATCACATAATTTAATTTATGTTGATTTGTAAGTTAACACTCATTTTAGAGGACCAGAAGTCCTTTAAGTGCTCCAAAAAACCTGTTAACAAAGATCGTTTGTAATGATCAAAAGCTCCACAACTGCTACTCAATGCACCCATTTGAAATTGTTTTCAGGACTGCTGAGTCAAAGTAAAGGAATGAACTTTTGTTATTACGTAGTGCCCTTTAGTTGCAGTATAAAAAAGACCCAGGAAAAACATGAAAATCTTCCAAGAAGGCAATAAACTAAAGAAGGAAATGGCAAATGGACAGCTTTTAGAGCTGTTAAGCATCAACTCATTCAAACACTAATCACAGAGGCTTCCACACAAAGTGCTCATCAGACAAAACACACTCCAATGAAACAGCAATTTGGGGTTCAGTATCTTGCTCAAGGGCACCTAAACAGACCCACTTCAAACAAAAAGGAGTAAAGCACCAAACAAACAATCAACAAAAATTTGAAGATGATAAGTCAAGACACCGACCGCCAGGAAAGTCTTAGCCCAAAGTCTCGAGCGGATCTTGACCACCGCACTCTGCCTACGATCCAAGCGGCCAACCACACACATGATCCTCAGACAGGAGATGTTGGTGCAGTTCTGCAGAAACAGAACACACATATGAGTCACTCCTGGCCATTTGTGTTTGGTTTTTTGTTTTGATAGAATGCTAACATACGTGAAGCTCACCAAGGTTTTATGGCTGTAATTCTGAGTGGCGGTGACAGATCGCTTGTGGCGTTGATGAGGGACGCTGGTGTTTCTCAAGAATCCCAATAACTCAGGTGTGTCCTGGAGAGAGGAAATCTGAGACAGACAAGAAGAGAGAAAGTGAGAGAGATTTTACTTTTTTACTGCAGGAGCTCAACTGAAAATGTTGAACCTGAGATGAAAAGATGATGAATTTGAGACAACTGATTAAAAATGTTTCATGCATTTCAGCAATTTACACTTTTGTTTTTACAGTAAAGTCAGTTGAGCTATCAGGTGTCTTTCATACTAAAGACTTGACCTCAAATAAAAATTGATTTGTTTTGTAAATGGGAGATTATGAAGGAGAAAACGCTAATTCGCTTCCAGCTCACAATCCTCTTTTTATACATTCCCTCTGCAACTTGTGTTTGGGTCTTTTGAGGACACTCATTAGGCACAACAACCTAATCATCACTATTGGTGGTTTAGCTTGGTCTGTCTTACACATGGGCTCCCATGCAGCCTGCATGGCGAATAAAAAACAAAAATACTGATGATTATTGTCTGTCAGTTATTGGAGCCCAAACTCATAAGTTCCCGTGAATGAATGAGTTTATTGTTATATTTGCTGGAGAAGCCTTATACACTTAGACCAGTTGTGTGACAAATTAGGCACAAATTTTACTAATTTTAAGTCATAAATTATTTTTTCAGAAACTGACTGATAACAAATGTGATTGATGGGACTCAGTATAGAGTATAGCTTGATGTTTCTCCTCAGTTCAAGGTACAGGAAGTATCTGCCCAGTGTGTGTCAAACCCACACACAGACAGATTGAAAATAACAAAACTGGTGCACACTGGGAAATTGGAAACGACCAAATAATCAAGAAATTGGAAAAATAACAGAAAAATCTCATCTTTGAACACATAAACGCTGTGAATGCTCATTTTGTCGTCATTTATGATTACAGCTTGCAGCGTTTCACTTTTTGACACATTTGTGTGCTTTTTGTCATAACTGCATATTTTCTTTTTGAATTTCCCTGCAGATGACATCATTCATATTGGACACTGTTCTGACTCTGCTAATAATCATAATCTTTTACCCCCATCTTTTTTTGAAAACACTGGCAAATAACATGGAGAGCAGCCAGAACTACAGCCATAATTATATCTTAAATAAGCAGGTAGAAATGATGGAGGGATGGATGATTGGATGAATAAGTCTCTAGAAATGTAATAAATCTGCAGTAGGTCTAGTGGTCAGATAGAAGGCAAGTAAGGTTAATTATTGGTTAGAAATGCTGTGAAGCATATTTTTTCCCCCTGCAGGCATAATTATATATTTGAGTCTTGAAATGAATATGTCTCCACAGGCAAAAATGTGTTTATTTCACTTTTGTCGTGTTACCTGAAGGCTGAGCGGGTTGAGACTGTTGTTCGTCCTGCAGCTTATTGGTCCTTCAGTTTGAATCTCCATGGCATACAGCAGGTTCTCATCACGGAAGCGGGAGGGCCAGCCGACCTGGAGCTCAGCCTCCCGAATGCTGCTGGGGCCAGAGTTATGGAGCTAGAGACAGAGAGACGATACAGAAAAAAAACCAGAGTTTTCAGAAATGTGCTCTTTTTTTTGTCTGCTTAGCAGGCCTCAAGTGACTGAGGTTATAATTAGGTTATCATAACTGTGGGATGATGACACAGGCCACCTGTGTTTTAGTAAAGATAATACTAATGCAGCCTTCAGTCACTGGGGGCTGAAACATGAGACAAGTCAAAGCTGCAGCATCACCTGGCTCAGTGCTCTCCATTAAAATAAAGATAAAAGAAGTGTGAGCTTAAATGAACCATCAATTCAATTAATTCACACTTTTTTGACCCCCGTATAGTCTGTCTCTGTCTTTCTCTCAAACACACACACACATACACACACACACACACACAAACACATACACAAACACACACGGTCATTAAAACTGAAGCGAGTCATCCAAACAGGACGTGATCCTGGTGCTGCAGGGCAAGAATTCTGCAAGAGCACAAACTCCGTCCTCTCTAACTAGAAGCAGCTGCCAACTGGGAAAAAAAATACCACAAATGAAAATCATTATCAGCTGCAGGACAGGCCAGACACCACCGTACTCCGGTTCAATGAAGCTGTCGTCCCTTTAAAACAAAAAGAAATCACATGTGCGGCGCACGGACACACATACACATACCTTGTTGTAAACTGTCGCCAGTCTGTCTGCCATCTTCTATCTATTTGTCTGTACCTCTGTTTGACCTTGTTTTTGCTTGCCGTGATTATTACTCATTACTTTGTGCCCAGACTTAAGAACATCCTCCTCTCTTTTTGCCTTGCTCCCTGCTTGCCCCTCTGCCCCCCTGCCTTTCCTCTTTTTCCCGCCTTCACAGCAGTAATTACTCCGAAGCTGGAGACCTTTGATCAGCCAGAGCCCAATTCTTTACAGAGCTACTGTTTTACTATGTGTGTGTTAGTTACTGTTTATTCGACCTTTCAGAGTGCCCCCTCTTGCTCCAGCCTAATTTACCACTTCCCACACCTTTTTCTGCTCTTTTCATCCTAACAGTCCACACAAAGACCCAGCAACAGAAAAACAAAACAACCCAACCTTTTAGTTTTTCATTTCAACATGTCTGAGTACACCTCTACATTTCTCTTCACTTCTGAAGCTCTTGCCGTTCGGCGGCGTTTTAAATTTAGAGGGTGTTTTTACCTCATAGATGTGTGTGACTTGTGGTCCCACATCGTCCTCTCTGACAGGCTTCTCTTTGGGTTTCCAGTGTTGGAATGGCAGCACCACCTGAGAGGGATGAGACACCCTGAGGAGAAGAGAAACAGCTCAGTGACACTGATGCATGTAAGCACTGATAGGTTCAGATGGCTGCCTGAAAAATAATAGCCACTGACCATATGAATGTGAGCAATTGGTCACTATGACCGCTCATACAGTAAAATGCCTTTTTCCAGCCGTACAGTGTTTCATCAGGTTGTTGTGTTGTGTAGCCTTGTCACCTACACCAAACTACAAGGTTGTATTCCTTCACCATGGCTTAGAAATCAAACCTAGGGTAAAGATTTTGTTACAAAATCACAATCACTTTGGAACAAACCAGTGTGATTTGGGAACTTTTGCAGAGTGTTTAGAAAATATAAACCTATAACTAGATCAACATACTGTGCCCAATGGGCAGCAATTATAGCACCTATTACTTATTACTTTACTTAATAAGCGAAACTGAACCTGCACTTTTTCAGTCAGGCTGTCATGTTGGACAATCTTGAATTTCATATGTACAAGATAAACCTGCCTAATCTACCTGACTCATCCTGCTGCATATTCGTCTCACATAGCCTCAACGCCACAGTGCTGTGTCAGCACCGGAGAAAGGTCTGGCTGCACCCATTATCAATCTGCTACGAAATTGTAAAAAACACAGAGACTAAAAAGGGAGGAGATTATCGACTGAAGCAGTCATCCAATGGCAAACAGTAAATATGTACATTTAATTGCATGTCTGCAAGGTCACAGTTAAAGGTGAGGTTGGTAACTTTGAAGGAAAGTTTGAGAGAGCATTTCTGACAGAGATTTTGAACACAAACATCACAACCCCCCAATCCCGTTCCCTCTCAGATCCCTCCTCCTCTATCTCTCTCAATCAGACTCATGCATGTTCATGTGAGTTCGTCATATCTGCAGTAAAAACAAAGACTGGTGTTCCTCTGGTAGTTCATTTATGCAATTGTTGGTAACTGAGGAACTGAGGAGTCCATCTACAAGCTACGGGAGTGTCGTTGTCCCCCACTGTTTGAAATTCCTCCTGAATGTTTATGAAACTGAGGAAGCAACAAGCACCTACTGAATTTCCCCACGGGGATGAAACAAAGTGTGCACCTCAACCAATCAAAGCAAAGAGGCACAAGAGAGGCCCTGATCAGTCATAGCGTACAGGAGTGCGAGAATTTTCAGACCCCCAGAATAGAGAGGGGAGGAGGGGTCACAGAGAACCTGACTTACTCTCAGACCACTTCTACTGATAGATGATAAATGAAAGTATATATGTATGGACGTAATATTTTTACAAAGTAAAACAGAATAAGTTACCAGGCCCAGCTGTAAGGGTGCTGTTGAAGTGGGCGTTTTCTGGCTGACAGCTCATTCTGCTCTGTTTGATGACATCATTCTGGAGATTTTTAAAGTAGTCTGACCAAAGTGGGCAAAGCTGTTCAGGCGTGGGCACAAACTCATCAGGTCTGAGCAAATAAAAAAATGCAACATTTGAAATGCTTGACGGACACAGCTGAGTCAGGTCAAACACAGGAAACTCGTATGTCCTCATCTCTCTTCCAGGTCGTCCTGTTTATATGAACAGCTGACCACACCCAAACAACGCCACGCAGGGACCTGAGCTTTGAAGTGTGTGTGTTTGTGTGTGTATCAGTTGGCATATGGGCTTCCCTGAACATGTCAAAGCCTCACAAGTCTCCCATGTGCTTATGATTAGTTCAAATTTATTTCTAGAACTGTGTTTTCATGCTGTTTTCCATCTGTATATAAACAGCCTCAACAAATTAAAACAGCNNNNAAGGGCTGTAATATCCCACAAACAGCAACAAGTTCAGGCTGAAACCAGATCAATTGCCTATTCATGAAGCAGACATGACAACAAAGAAATTTGTCACTGTTTCTCATGGAAGACGCCACAATCTCACATGCAAAGATGCTTGACTCACCCGCGTAAATCAAGCTCTGCTATGGCAGCGATGGACAGATTCAAGCTGACTGGGTTGCTGTCTGAGTTGTCTTTGTTGGAGCTGTGGAGAGATTCACAGGGAATGTAAATAAAATCTAAAGAATTAAAATTAAACAACATGAGACTCAGAAAAGCTCCTAACAAAGCTGTATTTTTATGTTCAGCTAACTCCAACAAGACTTTCTCAAGCAGTCTGCTTGGCCGGCGTTTAACCGTCTGCATCGAGTGATGTGATGTATTGAAAGCATTACAACGAAGCAAACAAGGGACATGTTGTGTGGAGCTTCTTTTCTCTGTTGAGTTCCTCTGGGCCATCTGTCTTCTCCTGTCTCTGCGGTTAGTTTCATCAAACCACAGACAGCGACGTGATCAGGACGGGCACAGAACTTATTTACATGGCTCAGAAGAAAGACAAACAGCTCTTTGTGTGTGTGTGCGTGCGTGTGTGTGGGAAGTTACGCTGGAAAAAAATGCCACTTCAAAAATGAGTAAAAAAGAAATGAATACAAGGTGTTTTTTAGCTTGTGATATTTATAAAGTCTGCCAGAGGAACAAGTGAAAATTCACTTGTCAGGAATTCTCCGAAAAAGATCTGAAGTCCTGATATCTCACTGAAAGTCACTTGTTAGGCAGTGTGTCGTTTACTGAGTGTAATGAGATGTTTCGACTAGAAATTAGACAATTATACCAAATAAAATATGGAGTTTTTGCTGTGTGGGCGGTGTGCGTGTGACTTGGTGGGTGTGTCACCTGTGGATCTGCAGCTCAAAGCTGATCTTTGGTCCTGCATCTTCCAGCCTTTGGACAGAAAACCTCAAACCAACAGACAGCTGGGTAAGAGAGCGGAGAAAAGACAAAAAAAGAGAGAGAAATGCATAAAGACATGTGAGGGATGGAGGAGGAGAGTTAAAGAGAGATGACAGAGAGGAAAGAAAGACAGAAATGAGATGCATCTGTTCATCAAAGGCCACATCATGTTTAAAGTGTCGAGTGACAGACAGAAAAATCCTTGTTTAACTACATCCTCTGCTGTTGTTACACAGGAAAAAGATCATGTCTGTGCGGGTGTGTGTGTGAAATCCAAAATCAGAGAAAATCCAGACTACACACACAGACACACACTTAAATGCTACAGTTAAGGTTCCTGTCTCTCTCCAGTTTAAATCCCGTGTCCTCTAGTCTAACTGAAAACATGTGAAGGATTTAGTTCATCATCAGCTGTACAACAACAGTGTGTGTGTGTGTGTGTGTGTGTGTGTGTGTGTGTGTGTGTACATACTTGGTGCTGTATGACAGTGTGTGTGTGCATGTGCACGTGTGTGTGTAACTGAACAACAGGTCAAACACATGGTGCAGAGAGGGAAATGACAGCATGCAGACTCGCGCTAACACTTCACAAGGCAGGCCTGCGGGAGGGTGAGGGTGGGGCGCAAGACTACAAAGTCATCTTTATGGGACACATGAGAGAGAGACCAGAGGAGGACAGCCAGGCAGGGAAGATCTAAAGAGAAAGACACCAAATGAGCTTGAGTCGTCCAGAGAGAAGACGTCACGATCAGCTATGATACTCCCTGTCACAGACAGAGGAGGAGGAGAGCAAACCAACAAAAGTCTCAAGATGTCACACGTGTCTCTCATAATCTGTCCTTTGAGCATCACACCCCAGCTTGAAAGGTGGCTGTTAAAAGTTTGCAGTTTTGTGCTTTTGAGAGAGCAGCTGCTGTGGTCAGCTTGAATTTATATTGGTCACAATGTATTGTACATGTTCACTGTAGAGCAAAATAATCAAAACATCCACAGAGTCTTTCTCTAAGCACTCGGGCAATTTTGTCAGATTCTCTGCTGTCAATTTGTACGCTCAGTGTATTCTAAATAATTATCACACTGCCATGATAGGGCTAAATATGCTGCTTCTGTGTTGGGTTACTGCCCTCCTTGAAGCTGCAGAGCTTTGCCACAAGCAGTGATTTGGCCTCATTCTGGCAAAACAATGATTCTTTGGAGCAATGCTGAGAGAAGAAGTTTATGCTCAAACGGTGGTTTGAGAACTTTTTGAAGAATTCTAACTTTTTTTTGGAGCCATATAAAAATGTCACTATTGGTCTCAAATGGTTACAAATAAGAATTCTACTGACCACTGCTTCTGTGCTTAAAAAGAGAAAAAACTACTAATTTTATCAGCCACTTATAATGTTTTAATCCTACAGAAGTTACTGATACTCATTTAAATGGAGGACAATTGAATGTAGGGTTGTGGGATATGGCTGAAATTAATCTTACAATATAGCGAAAGAATATTTTTTGCAATATCAAATAAAAAATTTATGTCACAACGTAATGAATCTTGTTAAAACTATTTAAATTTCTACTTGAATATAAATACAAATTGTTCATTTTGGCTTGACAGTAACAGTAACAATAAAAAAAAATGATCATTTGAATACATTTGTGGTTTGGAGAATTTCTGTTTGATTTGCAAAAAACTATGCAATGTTATGATATGCTTACAACTGCATTTCCTAAAAAAAAATCATTATATATTATATAATTACAAACTAGTAAAAGAAAACGAGTAAAATCATTGATTTCATCACTCGAATTCTGTGAACAAATGACACAATATGATCCTTTCATTGCTAAGCTGAAGGATACGGACAAAATCAAATACATGACTAATGATACTGATAAAATTATAAAATTTAAACACAATTAGATTTTTGATAATCATTAGTGATGTGGATATAATGACTAAGTGGGTAAAGGTAAAAACAGTCTGCAGTATCTGATAGTCTCTATCAATTTACTGTAAAGCAGCCTCTAAAATCAGGAAAATACAACACCATATCATAAAACAATATCCTAATTCTACTGAAAATATCTAATGATGTTTAAATATTTGATATATTGCCCAAACTTTCATCGCCCTGCAACCAAAACATGCTGAATTCTACTTAATGCCATCAAAGCTCATTGATCTAAAATTAAGATAAAAAGAAAAATATAAGTGTTGAAAGAGCTGCAGGCAGGCTGACAGACACATACTGAAGCCAAAAGGAACTTTCCTTCAGGCATGTACCACCTACACTGATCACCCGGCTCAGTGAGGCACTGCAGCTGTGTCATGTGGCACCAGAAATGACCTCCCGTGATGAGAACTATTCAGTCGCACAATTTAACTACAGTCTGTATGGGGTATGTGGAGGTATGTTCTGCATAAGCTCATAGATTCCTGAATGTCCAACGGGGCACAGGGAGAAGCAAATATGGGAAACATCTGGACGGGCAACACACACACGCACACACACACACACAGACACGCACACACACACATGCACATGCACATGCACATGCACATGCACATGCACATGCACACACGCCCAAGCCTTGTTCCTCTCACATGTTTGCTCTCCTCCCCCATCAGTGAAACATGACCACATAATTGATTTATCAGTATGTTGTGTGTCACCTCCAGAGCTCAACACACACCTCTGTGCCGGCCTTGACACCTTTAGAATAACCCCAGTTTTGCAGTATTACACACACTTGATCACCTACACATAATGAAGCACATGTGACACGCTTCGTGGTGCACAATTGTACACCAGCGTGGTAGAATTTCATGTAGGAAGGGACCACTCTTTTCTTTACAAAGCCTTGACTTCCTGCATGTGTCAGCCAGCCAAGAGCTAAATGGATTATTAGCATGGAATGCACACACACTCTTACTCTCACTCACACAGACTTTCAGTGTGAAGCGCAGACGAGGGAGTCAAAGTGTGTCGAATGAGGGTCAAGGTGATGATTAGTGATCATTCAAAACCATCAATCAGTGTGAATTAAACCTGAGGAGTAACAGTCGTAGCTGCTTAGCGTGGATGTTTGAAAGGGATGTTTTAGTGAAAAGTGTGTGTGTGTGTGTGTGTGTGTGTGTGTGTGTGTGTGTGTGTGTGTGAATTTGTGCTTTTGTAAATAAAAACTCACCTCTGTCCCAGCCACCATTGGGTTGCCCAGGTCACACACCACCATTCTGGACTCATTGACCATCTTGTACTCGCAGTTTGGCTGAGACAGGGACTAGAGAGGAGAGGAGAAAGAAGTCAAGCACAGGTTTTATGGTTAAATGCCTGAAATAAGGTCTGTGATAAACACAGGCTAAAGCTATCTGAACGTTGTGCTCTTTAAATTTGACATTAAATGTGCCAGTCTAAACCCAGTTTTTGAACTTTTATGGTTTTACGTGGCTTAAAAATGGTGGTTGCTAACAAGTGGCTCAGTGGGACTACAGTGTTTGTTGGGGACATTAGACGCCATCACGTGAAAAAGGAATAAAATATATAATATCTGTCAAAAAAGGATGTGAGACTAGCAATGGGCATAGCTATGATCTCTGGCTCAATCAGGTCACAGAAAGTTGAGAGCTTTGTACATAAATAAGCACGCAAAATCAAATCAGACTTCAAATGCTACAGGGTGACGATGTTTAAATCATGTGACCGTGATGTAGTTTGTTTATAGCCCAACAATAGCTTTTTGTCTCTGGTGATTGAATTAACGCTTCAAAAAAGACAAACACAGTGTTCATCTGTGAAGATCATCATGCTGAACAAAGCTGTAAGATTCAAAAACTTGTGCTCGTCAGCTTACTTTTGACGACAATCCAAAATCCCACTCAAAAATCCCATAAGCTTTTTTGCTGAGGGAACCAGTGTGATGCTAACTTCCGTGTTGGCCAACAAAAATACATTATCCCTTCATCATTTTATTGGAAGTCAAGAGAAGACAGACGAGAACAAGGTAGGGAAGCACAACGCCATCAAAGGGGCAAAGGAGTTGGGGAGTGAGAAGGAGGAGAAGGGAGGGAAGGGAGGAGGCAGGAGAGGAGGAGTGATGAATGCTCTGACAGTAACAACCTCATCAATCAAACAGCCCCATTACACACTCATTAGCACACACACCCAGACACAAGCACACCCGCACCCGCGCACACACACACATGCACACATGCACAGCGGTTGACCTTATCCATTTCCGTGGTCACTAATGCAGCTTGTAAATCATAATAGGGGCTTTTGAGCTGTTGCCAGTAAAGCGTACCCTGCTGATAGCCTCGCTTTAATCACCCCAAACAAACACACACCACAGAGACACAACAGGATGTGATGTCGTAGTGTAACAGCAGCTTCAAATAGCCGACTTCCTCCTTTCGTAGGATCACTTGGCACATGCACATGCCTCAAACCTATATGTCTATTTACAGCATCCATTCTACTGACTGAGCTGATTCCAGACAAATGTGTGGGCAGTGTGTTAAAGTGTGTGTTTATTTACTTCCACCGTGCGCTTCACTCCAATATAGTCGGCCTCTGGTGGTATCAGCGTGTGGAGCTCTGTCTCATATGCTCCCTCTCCTCGGTTCACCGCAGTGATGGTCAACATGACCAGATTGTCGTCTCCAATTACCAGCTCTGAGCGGTCCCTGTGTGTGTGTGTGTTATTTAAAAAGAGGACAGTATACAGAGAAAACAAATTATTTCAGTTATGAGGAGGACACATGAAATAAAGCACAATGCTGCAGTTATGCACAAAGATCTTCAAACTCTGTCCTGTGTTTTTTTTGCAAATTTTATTTTATAATTTCTTGGATTGCTCTGTGTGCAATCCACTATGCTGCGTGGAATGCAACACCAGTGACCCCAACAATCACCCCAAGACGGTGTGTGTGTGTGTGTGTGCGTGTGTGTGTGCGTGCGCGTGAGTTTCATCAATAGAGGGTGACAGGATGTTTGTATAACGCTGCCATGGAGATATCGCACAGCTGGAAACACTATAGAGAGTAGGCTACACACACACCACATGGTAAATTGAACTACAATGTGAGAAACTTCAGTGTAAACTTTGCTCATTGTGTGAGGAATAACAGACATACTCTCTCTGGTTTAGCTGTGTGTGCATGTGTTTGGAGTGTGTGAAGTGTGGCGTGTTTACAGGTTGAGGGCAGAGGGCGGGGCCAAGTCAGTCTTACATGCTGGCAGAGAGCTGCAGGTCGGGGATACAAATGTTGTCGTCCCCACAGTCCAGGAGGATGTAGGCCTGAGAGGAAGAGGGGCACAGGGAGGAGGGTTGTCATGAGGACAGTTTCAAGGTACACTGGGTGTCATCAAGAATCCAGAAATAGAAATAAATGTAACATATCAGGATACAGCTGCTGTTTCCATACGGACACATAACATGCACACAGGATTTGGTTTTCTTGGGCCCAGATTTGCACTAAGGCGTTTAAAATGTGTGTGAGTGTTTTTTTTTTTTTTTTAAATAAAAATGTCTTTCTCTTTCACTGCTTTTATTCTAATATTCTGCTTTCTTGGGTGTCGTGTTGCAATTAAGACATGCAACATCCAGCATTAAAACATATAGCAGCTTGGAAGCATATGGTACGTAATGGAAAAATACAGCAAATGTTGATCAAAGCGAGGCTTCTTCACTGAGGAAAAATGATCCTGTATGACATGTGAGCGAGCATGAACACAGTACTCAAACATGAAGAAATGACTCACTTCAGAAATTCAGATCTGGCAAACCTTAAAGTTTTATGGTATTTATTTAAACACTTTCTGCAAGAGGAGGAGTAAACAATGTGTTTCCTGCAATCTTCATCAGAGTTGCTTGACAAATGAATCATCTTAAGTCGGTCTAGAGCGGTCCCTTTCTTCATTTTACAGCCTCTTCTTTTGCAATGCCTACATTTGACTGACCAACACCTGACTGCATTATACTGGTGCAGTGGGGATTATTCAATTTCTAATAGTGAATTTCTGGATTATGATCAGTAAAGTTCCATTTGGAAAGAAGGTCTGCGATTACCAGCCTGGTTCATCTGATCTATCCTGTTAAAAGATAAAATTGATCTTGATATTAACAGGAAAGGCATGTGTTTTTATTTTTCTTGTTTTGAAGCCCTTCCATGTCTCACAAACATATTCATCAAGTTAAAAATAACATCAGGTTGGAGTTACGTCTCAAATTTGGCACCATGTGCTCAGAGTTTGGCTTCACGTAGTCGAGTCAGTCAATTTTATTTATATAGCCCAAGTTATATTACATATCACAAAACTGCCTCAAGCAGCTTTACAATCTGTCCAGCATTTGACACCCTCTACCTTAGATCCTCAATTTGTAAAAACTCCCCAACAGAAACCATTTAACAAGGGGAAAATGTGGGAAACCGCAAGAAGAGCACGGAGGAGAGACATGCAATAGATGTTCAAAACTCTGCTTGTACTGAACGGTTATTTACTTACATGCTCTTGAAGGAAAGTGCTGCTGTAGTGGTTGAGAACAGGTGGCAGGTTTTGGTTGTGAGGAGAGGGAGGAGCCAAGCTGTAGTTCAGGGCCAGTGCGATAGGGGTCAATTTGTCCCTGAACTCATCGTCCTCCTGAGACAGAAACACAACGTTAAAATAGTAACCTGAAAATATTGATAGCTGATTCAAGTTTGCGTTTGTGTATGTATGTGATTTGCTCACTTTCAGGTAAATAATGTAGCTCCGGCATGCACGTGGGCGGTTGTGACCCAGTATTAGGAGTCCTGTTCGCTGAGGCTGCTGAGTGTCTAGGAACAAGACTCTCTTAACTCCGCCTCTGGTGCCTTTCAACCAATCCAGCTGCAGCTCTGCTCTCAGCTCTTGAGGGAAAGTAATGATGCAGAAGGGGAGATGGATGGAGAGGAAAAGAATTCAGAGGAAAAAATGAGAGCACTGACAGTAAGAAAGAATAAGGCAATCAGACACTCCTCAGCTATTGAATCTGGGAGCTCTAATCCCTTTATGTGTCTGACTGTCTATTAGTTTTGAAGTAAAGAGTCATTTATAGGCGTTTTATTCTACAGAGCAACATTAGGCAGTGGAAACTATGCACTTCACATCTCCGCCAGCTGTATCTTACTACTCGATTCATGTTTCCACCCTCCCTCCTGCGTTAGCCCTCCACTCTGATCAGTGTAGCGGAGCAATAGTTACACAGCGGGAAACTCTTATGAGATGTACAATGAGCTGGCTCAGACTACTGTCCCACCCTCTGTGATTCCCCCCTCGTTCCACCACATTGTCCACAGCTGCTTACCTACAGAACTGGGGATCCCCACTCCGCTTACCGCTGCACACACGTCCACTTTCAGACTGAAGGAAGAGATTTTTAAGAGACAGAGAAGAAGATGGGAAGATTGTATTAACTGGACATGCAAGCTCACAGATGGCTCTAAGTGCTGCAGTAAGACAATAATTGTTTCATCAAATGGCTCGGTAAACCCCTAAAATACCTTGAAGTACAGATCTGGTTGGTTACCTTTGTTTTAATAACTTGGAAAACTTGGGGAGAAGGAGTATTTATTTTATCTTTACAGTGGATTTCTCATAGAAACTGGATTTTTTAATAGACACGGAGTGCAGAAAATATAATTGTTGGTTGTGTGATTGATGTTATTGGTGTAATTTTACAGCACATTTTTAAAAAATGTATTCAGTTCTGGATATGGTTTAATCAATTTTTGGTATCTCGAATATCAATGCTGTACTGATCATCTGCTGTTTCACACTACTTGTTATTCCTCCCTGGTCATGTTTCTCCCATCATCTGCAATTCACCTGTCTGCTCTATCTATCCACACACCTGTTTCCACTGATCATCAGCCCTGCATTCCTCATTCAGTGATCAACCTTGGACTATATGTATTAGACCTCAATAGACCTTTTTCATAGCAGAAAGTTTGATTTGTCAAAACACGAAAAGCATGTGAAACAAATTTCATTCACGTTGGCTTGGTGCCATTACATGCTCCACTAAAGCTGGGGATACACTACACGACTTTCACAGTCCTAAAAGATTCTGAAAAGACTTGGAGTACACACAAACTGACTGGCTTAAAACTGGGGATCACACATTTTACGACAATGCCAGATGAGGGATCAGACTACACAACTTGTCACTCCAACTAAGCGCACCGACTCTCATTTAAACACCTACAAGAATAAACAAACACACACTCCAGCACAGCAGGTGGCGGTAATGCACTTAAAAGTTGTTTGCAAACCACCATTAAACAACAAAAGATGGATAAGAAGAGTATACAAACATTTATATATTTTTTTCTCCACTGCTCAGAGAAAAAAATAAAAATAAAAAAGAGGACGAAACACATTTGGGTGATGTAACATTAGTGGAGGGGTAGACATAAACATTTTGAAGAGTGCCCTCCACTCTGTTAGCTAGCTCTGGACATTCCATCCAATAAACTCGAATGTAAACATCTGAAAAGGTCTAAAAATTTCTTGAAACTCAAGCTGTGATTGTGAAAATGTTTTATTGATATAAAAGAGCTAAATCAATATGAAAAAGTTTAGAGTCTTGTAAATGTTTTCAGTTTGAATGGCGTTTCCAGGTGAAAGTATGAATGAGTGGGAATAGGTTAAAGGCGAGTGGGTTTGAAGGGTTTTCTCATTGACTTCCATTAAAAAACGTTTCAGACAAAGTTAAATATTTAAAAAAAGTTCCAATGGGATTTTAAAAGAATGTTGAGAAGATGTGAAATATTTTAAAGTCTGAATGAAGTTCCTAGGTGAAAGTCTGGCTGAACAGTAAAGAGTTGAATAACGGTGAAAATTTTAAAAGTTCCATCGATGAGGAATGAACGGGCCCAAATCACCATATTTTGGAAAT
>JAQFJA010000025.1:13855524-13873030 GCA_029874485.1 Naso brachycentron | reverse complement strand
CTGTGTGCACTGTGATCCTACGGCACTGCACCACTGACCGCTATTGGAAACTGTGTGTCCCCAGGCTCTGATCCATATATCATGGAGCCCACTGTGCCTCTATTGCATAACACACGGAAATGAAAACAAATTCCTCTTTCCTTTTTTTCATTCTCTTTAAGTCAAATGCGCTTTCACTTTCCATCTGTCCCATGCACACTCACATCAACTTATGAGCACGTATGTATCAAATATCATTTGGCTATACGGAATCAATGAGTCTTTTACAGCAGAAACTCACAATCACATGATGTCACCGGTGACTTTTAATATGATTCACTGCTCACATCACTGCCTCACTTCCTCTAGTTAGGTCACAACTCCACACTGAGTTCACCATGTTGTCAGAACCTTTATCAATCAGTTAGATTAATTTTATAGATTGCTTTTGTTTTGGTAAATTGACCATTTGTCACTCAGACATCAGGCGATGTCTGTATCAGACCCACATGTCCAGACTCAGTATCAGTGATGTAGCCTGTTTTGGCCACTTGAGGGCATCTTGGCTGTCTTAAGACAAAGAGAGTTCTGTCTCTTGTAAAGGCTTCCAGGTTTAGTTCTGTTTTGTGCTTTAACAGCTGGTTAAATGCAGCAGAAGATACAAATCTCGAATATGCTGGCCCCAGTCGGCACAAAGCACCAACATGACATTTTCTTACTTTCCTAGAAATCCACTTTATGTTTAATTCACTGGATCTTTTCAAACTGTATGATGCTCTAGTGCAAACTGATGTCAGGCTCCATTAGGAGAGAGTCTTTTGTGCTCTTTTTTTTCCTAATGTAGGAGAACCAAAAAGGCATGAAATCTTTTTTATTATATTCTATTTTTTATTTAAATCTAAACTTTCTAGACTAGGGCTGCACAATATGTTCTCAGTGCAGTTTGACTCTCCCTGATCAGCTCTGTGATCCTGCAGCAGTGTCCTGCTGAGCTCTGCACTGCTCTCTAGTGGATGAAAAGTAGTAAAGCAATTTAAGCATGACAAGAGAGTCAAAAACAACAGAGCAGGGTCTGCATTTGCATTTCTTTTTCAAAACAGCAGCAGAAAAGATTGGCAAAGCCTCCAGAGGTGCAGATTATGTGAAGCAGACATGACACATACTGTTGGCGAGCCTGCAGCAGAGCTCTGCTGTAGCAAAGAAACTGCAAACCAAATGCACTTTTTTGACAGTTTGAAATGACTTCCATATCCAGTCCAACAAGAGTATAAACAATCAACCCCCCCCCCCAAAAGACAAACTATTGAGCTACATATGTCAAGTTAATGTCGCTCGTAGTCCGATGCTAAACAACAGACATGATACGTACATAACGAGTAACTTGATTGACCAGTGAGTTGTTCTTTATTGTAAGTGTTATGAGAGTTTTTACATTCATGTGTGCTGTGATCTTGTTGAGCCACAATGTTTTCAGTTGGCAGATCTTGTATTTTTGGTTGCTTCACTGTAGCATGTCATAATGTCACTAATTGCCAAAGACTTGATGTGGTGAGTTGGAAAGTACTAATTGAGCATAAACTGATAAATACCATTAACCCAGTTTGATCTCCAAGAAAGATTTAAGTTCTTATATAACTAAACTTGAGGCAAAGAACTGAAACTTTAACAGCGGTTTGTGTGTGTGCATGTGTGTGTGTGTGTGTGTGTGTGTGTGTGTGTGTGTGTTTGTCCAATCAATGTGAGGATAAAACAAACACACTGAAGAAGAATGAACTCAGGGCTGCAGGACACAAACTCCCAGATGATTTTATCTCAGTGCACATCTGGTGAGTTAAAAATAACTCCAACACACACACGCACACACACACACACACACACACGTATGCACATATCCACATATGGCCTTAACCCTTATCAACACAGGAGGAAACAACTTCGCACAGACAACCTTTCATCGCTGCAGTTCCTGATTGGCTGAAGAGCTTTAAGTTTTCTCAAGCGGCAGCATCTGATAGGATTTCCTCAGTAAGAGACAAAACAGACCGAGCAGCACGGGAAACACAGAAAAAGATTTGTCTGTCTCCTCATTTACCTGAAAACACCAGTCCCAGACTTGGGCACACGAATACTAGGAAAAGAGGTTCATGCACTTCTAAAGAAAATATATATAAGGATTTTGTTTAACATTCATGTCTTTCTTTTCCTCTTTGTTGTCTCTCTCTTCTTGCATATTTTCATCTCTCAGATGAATTTCATCTGGATCAACTTCCTTTTTACCTTTTTTCCCCGGCCTTCTCCCATTCTTTCTGTCTTTCATCCCATCAACATACCATTGAATCCATCTTGGTTGATGTCTCCCAAAGGTGCTATTGCTGTGCCAAAGCGTCCAAACACGTGTGTGCCAGTGAGGGCTACAGGTTTGGAGAAAGTGAGTGGGGCCGTCTGTAGGTACAGATAGACCCTCCCCACCTCTCTGGGTTTGCTCTCCATCTCTCTCTCCATGTACAGGGGGGCTCCAACCAGCACATCATCGGTCCTGGGGATATAAGCCAGACTTTCAATGCTCAGAGGAAGAAAAAGACAGAGTTGGTGTTTGTGTCTAGAGTTACGGGGAATTTTTCTACTTACCCATCTCCATTCAGGTCAGTAACAGCCACAGAGTAGCCAAAGTAGGAGGCCATCTGTGGGTCAGACAAGGAAGAACGTGAGTACTTTTAAACATAAACCCAGTATGGTAACATGATTTTCATCTAATTTCATTTTTATCCCTCTCCATACCAATTAAATTCATTCAAAAGTAAAGAAAAATCTGTATCAGCTGGTGTCCATGGTGCAGTGGTTCATATGCAACCATACATTCAACAAGGATGTGTTGAAGCTCCTACCTGTTCCCCTGTAAAGTTCTGGATGAAGGTCAGATTGGTGGAGTTGATCATTGCCACCTACAACAATGAGACAGACTGTTTCAATTCAATACTGATTAATAAAATTTGTCCATGTAGCACTTCAAGAGCAAAAATAACCAAGCCATCTAACAAAGGCACATGAAGAATGCAAGAAAAAATGTCAGAAACCACCAAAAAATCTTTTATTCCACTACAGCCCCTTTCTTTTCCCTGCCCTCCCCCACTGCCATCATCCTCTTTGTGCCTGTAACATTTCCCCCTTTATCCCTCTCTCCTTCCCCCCGTCCAAACCCCTGCATGGTCATGGGGAGCGATGGAGGGGGGAGGCTGAGAATTCCTTCATAAGACCTAAAATAACAACCACATGGAGACACCCGGGGGCTACGCGTTTGCACACGTGCACACCCGCACACACACGCACTCGAGAAGATACAAGTTAAGCCGATCACAGATGTCTCAAAGACACAGTAAACGTGGACGGACTTACGAACACAGTCAGATGAGGATGTGTAAACACAAACGTTGAATCTGAGGGCAGAGTTGTTTGATTCGTCATTGAGGAAACCTGATCGGGGTTGACAGTTACCTCAGTGCCAGGCCTCTAACATGGCCCACCTACACCCCTAATAACACTCCTCCTACTGTGAGCAATGAGCCCCCTCCTCTGTGACACTCACAGTGCACTGTCTATACAGGAAGGAGCAATCTCGCACAAGTTACATTGTCCAGACCTCAACTGATTCAGTGTATGTGTGCCTGTGCAAGTGCGTGTGTTTGTCTATGATGATTCTTGCAGTTGCACTGCAGGTTAGGGTTAGGGGTCGGTTCTGTGTGGAGAAGGGTTAGTGGGGTTAGGTGGGGTCACCGCCCTCCACATGCAGCGGAAGCCGTGTGTCATTAGGGAGGATTGACACAGTCAGCCCTGGGGACATGTTCCCATAAGAGAACACTAGACAAACAATTGATGCACTTACAGTATTTGTTGCTATGTAAATACATGTGTTACTGTGTACAGTGAAGGCTGTAATCCTATATAAAACACTGATCCTCTCTGTACTTGCCACGCACACATCTAGACAAGAAACGTCAGGTTTATGCACAGCATACAGATGAGTGAAAAGGAAAAGAAACACTATGAAGCTTCTTTATAAGCTACCAAATAGCGTTGAACTACCATACGAGTGTTACTACGTCATTGTCCTTTTTCAACATCGACCACTTATGTACATAAACCCCATCCATTTTTCCCAAAATAGCTTTTTCTATGAGACATCGTGTTTGTTTTATATTTTGTCCATACTCAATTCGTGTTTCAGACAGTACCTGAAAATATGTGGCAATGTTAGTTAAAAAGAACATCTGTGTCAAAATTTTTCTTCAGGCAAATATTCGAGCTAGGAGGGCAGTGCTTGTAAGGAACTATTTTTCCGTTCAGTCTCAACAGCTCCTATCTCTCTCACTCAGTGATTTTTGACCAAATAAATGCAGATGTTCTCTTTAGAAGGGTGAATTACCTATACCTAGATACTTTCTTGTGTCCTATTGTGTTTCTACACCTCATTTATAGAAACCTGTTACCCCTGTTAAAAAATGCAGTTTGAGATCTACTAAAGTATACACTTGGTTGAATTTTCACAGAAACATTTGCAGGCATTTCTGTTAATGGTGAGAAGTCAAAAATAGACTAGTGTGGTCCGTTAGGGGTGATAAGCACAGATTCTTCGTGTTTCTGGAAATATACTGAAGGGATGAACACCATCCTTTCCTCTGATTGTAGTTTTGATGTAATTTAAAGCATTAAAATCTCTCATAGGCCCCTCTACTTACATATCCAAAGTTCTGTGCTCCTCTTGGGACTCCGGCTACCAGCTCTGAGAAATATAAAAAAAAGGAAGACTTAAATTAGTGTGTGTCAATGTGTGAGAAAGATTTACCAAGAAAAGGTCTAAACCCTAAAATCCTCTGGCCCACCATGTCAGAGGAGCCAAGTCTCACTGAGAACACACTGATTGATTGGATTCTCAGGCTCTGCTTGTGCACTGATTGATGAGTGTGGTGTGAACTTCTAGTGACGATCTGAAGGACCCAACCAAAGAGAGAAGACAGAGTTTTCCCCTCTTCCTGCCCTCCAGCTCTACCCTAAAGGCTCAACCACGAGCCTATAAACCAGAATTTCCCAGATCCATCTCCGCTTAGAACTCCCAGCTTCAAGTTCTCCTCAGTTCTGAAGAGGGTTTGAGGGGAACAAGGCCACAATAAGCCATGTACCACAACAGAACACAACACATCGACAGGCATGTGCAACCTCTTAAAGCTCTCTTTAAGACTCTCTGACATGTGTTATGCTGGAGGGGGTTCAGGGCCTTTGCAGGGTTGGTAAGAGGGTATGCAAACACAAGGCTGTCCGGTCAAGATCCAACAGAATGGTGATTAGCAAAGAGGCTCTGATAGACATGAAATTATAAATGCAAGAATGAAGTGGCATCTGGGGGAGCAGGGTCTCATGCTTTTGCTCGAAGAGGAAGCAATTAAAACATAATTTGAAAAATGATGCAGCGTGACTGTGGTTGGACACATTTTCTTAAACAATAGAGCTGTGCTTTTATGATGAAATTGCTTGTGTGGTTAATTTACTGACACAACTTTTAGGAATTTAATTGGCCTCTCACTTGAAAACGTTTAACAATGCTCAAAGTCACTTTCCCAAATCTGCATGTCCTTAATAAAACGATACTCTGTGGCGTGCTTGTCTCTCTTTCCACCTAATATTTCAACTCAAAAAGAGATTCTGGACCTACTCGAGAATCTGAAGAGGTCTCCCGAGCCGAGTCTGCCACTAATCATTCTAATCAGTCAATATGGAGGAGAGGAAATCCCTTTATCAGTGGTTCCTAAAGCCCTGTCCCCTCAGGGTCACGACCCAGACATGCAGAGACAGTTCTCATTACTGCCTCAGAGTTCAGATCAAGACACTGTCGCACAGCTGCCCACTCCTTATCGCTCACCCAGTAACACCCGTCACAGTGCTCCTGGCATCCAGAGTGTTGAGAGTGCTGCAGGATGCCTGCTGATGTTGTTAGTGAGGGATTCCTCCAGTGCTGCATGTGGTTAGTTGTAATGAACTGTTGGCTTTCTCACCTTGTTCAGAATCTCCTGTAAACTCTCCCACTGCCACAGAGTAACCTAGAGAGAGAAATCCATTGCACATGACAACATATGGGGGAAGTTAACTCTGTGTGCAGTGCTCTGTGTAAACTGCATGCAATGTATGTAATGCAATGTATGATCATTATGCAGATCGGTGTGTTTGTTTTGCAATTGAACGTTACCAAGGTAACTGTCGTCGTGTGTGTCCTCAGCAGCTCGGGTGTGTTTCTCTCCCGGAACACGTCGCAGCACGGCCTTCAAAGAGTAGCCGTTCAGTATTTCAGCTATCCCTGCGGTCATTACCTGACCTGCATACACACACACACACACACATACACACACACACATGAATAAATACACAAAAAGAAAAGCGCTCTGTGTGCGAGAGTCTCATCTGTGATTGGACACTAGTTTAAGATCAGAACCCATGAATGGAGCACCGTTGCCTGCTACTATTGAAACCTGCTGCAGCCGAACCGCCTGCTCCACATTCAAGATGCAAGGGGCTAACAGTGCACTTAAGTCTTCCCTGAGGAAAGCCTAAACACACACTAAACACACAGCTGGCAAACATTCCTTTAAAAACCCTCAAGAAATGAAAAAATGCCTCTTCTCTCCGCTGCAAGGATTCTGAATTATAGGTGAGCGCACACAAACAACACCCTTCCTTTGCTGTTGAACAAGAGGTCAAACAAACAAATGATTTTATCTACGCCCGTCCTCAACCTTCCATAAATCCTCCTTAATGTGCGTGTGTAAGTACTAACAGGCAGGGAAATGTGCCCTCTTAACCCTCCATCCAACTCCTCTTCCACCCCCGCACCTCCCCTCTTCATCTCTCACTGTGCTATGAGTTTATCTCCCAGAATAACATATGGCTATATCAACTCATTATTAGACCTCTATCTGATGAATGAGACACCGCATTACAAACTGCTAACACAGATGCATAAGTCACGGATGCTAATTTGAAATGTCCTTTACACCTGGAGATAACAAGACTGTATATAAAAGAGTTTTTTTTCATGATGAATCATTCTGAAGGCTGAAGATAATCGTTGTATATTAGTGGCCATAAAATCCAGCCAGAGTGCTTTTATAAACATTCGGAGGAAGTGTTTTAACTGGAGGCAGCCAGCCTTGCCACGCTGAGGGCACAGACAGGGAGCAGTCCATTAGGCTGTCTGTCTCAGATACATGTCTAGTGCGGTCTTGTATGCTGGAGCATCCATTATTTAAATGTATGTAACAGCCGCAGCAGTGCCAAACAATAACCTGAAATTACAACTTTGTGCAGCACTATTGAAACATCCATCGTGGAGCCACTTTCTCCCTCTTTCTGACCTCTTTATGAAAGCACACGTTCTCTTGCTGTCTTTCTTTTTCTTAACAAATGAAGTGCTGTGGAGCAACAGACCGTGGTTGCAAAGAAAGGACGCAAAATTAGTTTGTGCAACTGATCAGCGTGTCCTTAAACAGCTGCAGAATTCCCCTACATTTGGATAACACACACATACTCACACACCTGGAGCTGGGGGAGTTGCGCTACAATCCAGCGGCTGAACTCTGACACACTCTTGCTGTGTCTACTCATATTAAGACACTTCATCCCTCTGCTCAGACTGGCCCTGCATATCCAGCAAGCTAGCTTGCCTCAGCACTGCTTTTATCAGGCAGATGATCCATCTTTCTTTCTTTTTCTGTGTCTGACTTACTCCCTCACTTCTCATCTTACTCTCTCCCCCTGCTGCAATGTGTTTCTATCATCTCCTTAACACTCTTCTATCACTCCTGCTGTCCTCCCTGCTCTACGAGTTGAAATTCTCCCCACCTTTTCTCTGTCCTTCTCAACCCTGTAGCGGGCCCTTGAGCCTCTTCCTCTCTCCTCTGAGCCCCTCTGTGCTTTATCACGGGACAGAGGGGCAGTTCCTCCACACTCCATTACCCCCCGATCAGCTCATTACAGAGCCCAAACACCCACTTCCTGTTCTCTGACTGAGTGGCATGAAGTTGAGGAGCAAGGGAGGGAAAACACTAAGCAAATAAGAAGAAAGAGAGACGTTTCTTCCAACCTTCACCTACGTAAGACTTACGAAGATTTGGCAAGTGTGACTGTGCGCATGTGTGCGTAGGTGGGCTGTCCTGACTGTTAAACTCATCTCCATTCTCTCATTTGAACACCTTCCCATCTATGAATTCATTGCAACAGTTGGACCAAATACAAGTTTACATGCTGTTGTTGCAGTTACCTTGCCAGTAGTAGCTTCCAGGTCCTCCTACCACCAGCATTCCTTCCTGGAATGAATACGATTAGTAAGGGTTAGTCATGTGACAGACATTTGCCAGGGTGAGTGAATGAGTGAGTGTTTTGCGAGACTAGAGGGGTGCATAGAACGTGTGTGCACATATGATTCCGTCTGTCATGCCTGTTGACATCCTGTGGAGAATGACAGCTTCCTGTACAGGAGGGTAGAGTTGGACTATGAGACAGAGGCCGAAGTTCACATTGACTTTACAATGAAAGAATGTCTATGTGTGTGTGTATGTTTGGTCTATTGTGCTCAGAGGCGATGGGTCACATCAGGAGTGGAGGCTCCTCTAGGGACAATCGTGCTCTCATCTTCCCCGTGTCCATAAATCTCTGAAGGGAGTCTCGTGTTGGAGGAAAATTGGTTTGCTCTTTGAGAGGGGACGAGATGTGTGCAAGGGCTTAGTGGGGTGATAGCGTAAAATTACTGCTGCAATCTTCACCTTGGTGAAATCCACACTGAAGCCCGCCTGGCAGAACCCTTGTCCCTCTGGGTCTGGATCATCTGAAAACCACACAAACAGCATAACACTTTGTTCAAGTACTAGAACAAGCACCTTAATTGTTAAAAAAATACATTTTCCGGAACAAAGCACTCAACTAACATTGCAGAGAGCGTGACTTCTACCAGATGAAATGATTACACAGCTTCAAAAATTAAGAAAATAAAGACCATTAGCGTTACATACAAATCTAGAACCACTGAGGTGTGTTTCTGTTTAAATTACTGCATCAAACTGTGCATGAACACGCAAAAGCTCATGTGCACATAATAAATTGTTCTCCATTTTAGAGGCACCCCGAGGTGAAGCTTAATGATGCATAACTGCACACGTACATGTTTAAACAAAGTGTGAGTTATAGGAGTCTGAGTGGTCAAAGATTCACGTTAAGATGAAGAAGAAAAAGCTGCAGAATGGAGAAAAAAATCAGACTTGGACACATGATGAAGATAATTTCCTCTGTGCTCAGAGCTCTGCAGCATTATTCCTCTCTTGAGAACAATTGAGTTTACAATGTGTTGTTCTAGACTTGATTACTCACAACAACTAACTTTATTAGAAAAAATAAAGATCTTTAACAACTTTCGACCAATTACTAAAGGGAGTATAAAAAGAATTTGTGTGTGCTTCAGTTTGAATGTGGGGGATTTTTGTGCAGAGCGGATGATGGAGTGGATGATAAGGGCTGTGTTTGATCTGCTGTTTATGATGTGCCACCTGATAGCCTCCGTTTCTCCTTATCATATCCTGCTGATGCGTCATATCATCGCACAGGGGGAGGGGTTGCAAGAAGAAAATAGGAGGAAAAAAAAAGACTGGAGATTAGGGAGAGGGGGCGGTACCTCCAATGAATCCCATTTACAGAACCGATGACAGAAAGAAGAGGACCAGAGAGACACAGAGATACTGCGAGAGAGACAGATTCACATCAGTGTGCTTGCTGCTTTGGAGTCAGTTCAGCCAAATCGCAGAAACCCCACATTTTTCCACCTGGAGATAGTTTTGGTTTTACTCAGCCAGACTTTAAGATATCCACCTCAGAGATTTCTGTCGCCATGCAAACACGAGAGAGGTAAATGGAATTTTGTTTGTAAAAAACAAGGAAAAGTAACTTAAAAACACACTATTAACAGGTTTCACTGGGACTATTTCTTCAGCAGACTAGAGTTACAATGCAGATTGTTTATGTCAAGTCTGTGGCACAATGAATTCTTTAGATTTACCACTGAAATGCCACAAACAAAATTACTTTCACCTCAATTAAAGCGAGTTGAAAGCAAATATAACAATATCTCGCCAAGTAAAACTATCTGCATGGATGGATACTACCAGAGCTAACCAAGAAATGTTCCTACTAATTGCAGAAAGGAGAAAAAAACAGAGGGAGGGAGGGTTGTTCGGCAGTAAAACAGAGATGGAGACAGTCAGAGTCGTGGCTGCAGAGTGACTCACTGGTCCTGCAGGGTGAGTACTCTGCGTAGGCACTGAAGTTCTGGACAGCCACATAGCAGGTCCCCACAGGGTCCTTCTCCCCACTCAGCTTCACTGTGCGCCAGTGGTAGAGAGGAGCACACGCCTGAACAACAAATAACATCCCGATAAAGACCCATTTAAAGAAATAATGAGCTAAAAGGCAACTAAAGACGAAAAGCAGCAAACAGGCTCTTACCACCACTTTTCCTTTGTGTGTCCTGACTGATGCTCCAAACCACTGGTGCGACTTAAACTCCAGAGGCTCTCTGGTGCCATTAACCTTTATCATTCTGTTATCTGGAAAATGAAAGAGAGTGAGGGGAAGTGGAAAAGACACAGTAAAGAATGAAAAGAGAATGAAAGAGACATTTCATAATGACGGCAATAAAAGCTGAAATTGACGGTGGTAATGTGGATCCAGGCCTGCAGCGCAGCTTGTGTGAAGGGAAAGCATTTGTCCTTGATTGGCCAGAACAAAGAGCGACATCTTAAACAGGCCTATAACAAACATCAAAACACCATTTGCCCCCCAGAAACCGACATTTGACAAGATGCTGCAGGCTTTTTTTCAGTCCCTTTCCTACAAATTGCAACACTTAAGACAGTGCCTACACACACACACACACACACACACACACAAACAGGTAGACCTAAATACACACAAGCTTGAACATGCACCTTATGAGCATTTCCCAGCTGACTCACAATAAAGTGTCAAATTTGGTGTGAGCGTATGTCTGCATGTGTGTCTTTGCTCTGTTGTGGGTATTTTCCAGTGTTTTTAAAGACCAGCTGGGTCTCTTTAAAGCCCCATGGCCCCCTCCCTATTAAACACATGCACAAATACACACATACACACTTCCATATAGGCATAAACAGGCAGATATCAAATGCATAAAGGCAGATGTACAGTGCATTTTTGGCCTATTAAAGCCGTTAATGTTTTCATCTTTCAGAGGGAGTTTGTTATAGGTTTTATTGGACTCTAAATCTATTTCTTGTCACCATCATCTTTTCCAGAATATATGGTAGATTTTTATCATCACCCTACCTACTTTCAGAGTGTTTGTATGCTTTTATAAAAAATATTCTAATACCTCATGAAATATTGCCACCATATTAAATAATCAAGTGCGTTATTTCTTAACCTAACCTTAAGCTAAAAAACAGGCTCATGACTTGAAGGGAGTTCTTCCAGGACAGATTTGGAAATTGAGTGTGAAGGTATGAAGAAAACTCTAATAGACACACCCAGCTGTGTTTAACCACCTCCTGAGGCCAAAGTAGAGGACTGGCTGTAGTGTGAAGAATTCAGATTTGCAGATGTGCAGATTGTTTTGAAGGACTGAAAAAAGCCCTGATAAAAATGGCATAAATTAATGAATTTTAAGATACATACATGTATTTTTTTCATTTTATAATAAACAGCTGCTAGGACATAGAAACCAGATTTCTTCAATCACTGATGAACAATCACTACTGTGCGCCTAACCTCCTGCCACAGTGGCATGACTTGACACATAGTCAGGCACTTGTGAAGCTCACGTGATATTTAAAAGTAGGCTACAGTACAAAGAGATTTTCACCACTAATGCTTTTTTGCTGTGTGTTTGTCTGTTTGTCTCATTTATATCTGTAATAAAGGGCCTGCTGCTGTAACTCTAGAAACATCCAATGTGGACATTAACATCCTCACTTTGTGCAAATCCACTCATTCTATTGAAAAGATGCACACACACACACACACACACACACACACACACACGTTTGGAAACACATTTCTTCCTCTGTTCTAATTTATTTACCCCCCATATTTCACACTAAAACTCTCCCCTCCGTGAAAGTTAACATATAATTAGGTCTAAATTATCTCTAAGGAGAGCAAAGAAAATCATCCTCATGCTGGAGGTTCGGCCTTATCTGCATGGAGCCTTGTCTTAGTTCAGACAGAGCAATGAAGTCAGCGTGCATCAGCTGATCTGCTATCAGCTGTTTGGTTCATGCTTCTGCATTAGCTGCTGATACTACGACAGTCCCCTGCCGATATCCTCTCACCAGTATCACTTGCTGCTGCAGCTCCATCCACAACTAAAGCTTTCTCCTCTTGCTCTGAGCTTTTGATACCATTAACTCTGCTGCAGTCTAATTTTCAAGTTCACGACTCTGTGTTGTGTCTGATGAATCAGTTCTCTGAGCAGAGTGCTTGTTGCAGTATAAACCCTCAAAGAGCAAAGTTAACTGTATAATAAGAGGTCAGTTCCTATTCCATAGCGCTTTCTATGTTTTTTACAAAAATGAGAACGAAGAAAAAAAAAAACTCCTCAACAAAAAGGGACCAAAAGGGGGAGTGGGTGAGAGAGAGACAAGGGGTGAGGAAAGGAGACGGGGATAAATTTTCAAGATCTAATAAAAAGCAGACCTCACCCAATCCCTCTTTCTTCCGAAGGGGAACCAAATTCCCATGTGCATACAGTTTGCCCACCCCCTCTTTCTCTTCCCACTTGTTCTCTCTTTCTCTCTACCTCTTGCACACACACTCACTACTCAGATGGAAAAGTGTGCAGCAGAGACATTAGACCCACAAACAAAGGCTGATTGGAAAGTTACCCTGATGATAATATACTGAAAATCAGTCAAAATGATGGAGGCTTCCACCAGCCAATCACCACCAGCCACCTTTGTTGTGAGATGAAGCTGATGGGACCCATATGTCTTATCTCTCCTTTTGTGTCAACTCATACACACACATAGCAGACCCACAGGTTATGAAACTCCAGTGGTTCCAAATAAAGTAACATCTGGGGCTACCTATGGCTTTGAAAGTATCCATTTGGACCTCAGCGAAAAAGAGCGCGTCTTTAGTTTCATTTCTGTTACTCACTAAAATATTCCACACCAAACAATGACACTGTGAGCATATCACAGTCCTCCCAGATATTAAAGTGAAGTTATTCCTTCTTTCATTGTCTTGTAGCAACAGAAATCCTGTAACAGAAGTCTGTGAAACCCATTTGCACCCAGTGGCTCCCCCACAAAGCCTGCCATGAATATATTTTGATCCATGACATGGGCAAAATTGAAGAAGCTTTCAGGTTACTCACTGGAGTTGTCAAAGGGTATCTGTCTGCAGCTGTCAGGCAGTCCAGGCCAGGGGCAGTAATAGACAGCCCCTGCCTCCACAACTCCTGGCTGAGAGGTGTTCGCCTTGGGAGCCCCCACCAGCACACTGATCCTGGAGGGGAAAGAAGAAACCAAAGAGCATGCAAGACATGCAGGAGAGTGTAATGCAAACATTATGCAAACTTGTGCATTCAGTGCAGCTTTTGGCCTATTCATAAACCTCATTTTCTTTTCTGTTTCATAATTTTGCTTTGCCTCATCCATTCTTTTACACAAAGTTTGTTCTATTACAGCTGCAGGGAGGATGAAGCCTCATTTCATTTAAATTAATGTTTTTCAGCCTCACAGTACGATTCCACTGTGCATGTACGGTTTAAGTGGAACTGGATCATAACTCCTGCACGACTCTGATGGCACAACTTTAGTCCTGATGTTGCCACTCACGTGTTACTGTCGGTGGTAGCTTGGTAGAAGTCCACAGAATAGCCGAAATAACTTCCATCGGGTCCCCGGTAAACTGTAGGATGCTCTGCGTAAAGGTTAAAACTCCAAACTCCATTTAGCGCCGGCAACAGCACCGACAGCACCCCGAGAATAAACATCCCAGCGGAGGAAACACAGTCCCACACACGCTCCATCCCAAAGAACAGCCAGCTGCGCACTATCCCCCCAAAATGAGAGGGAAGATAGAGAGAGAGAGAGAGAGAGAGTTTCCTCCTTGCAGGTGAGGTAGATTTTTCCCGGGTTAAATCCGCCAACTGGCTGTCAGTGGATGACTGCGCTCCTTTGCGCTCCCCCCAAAACTGCTTCCTGACACCCTGAAACCACCAGATCTGTCCAGAGTCTGGGTTACAAGACTACGCAGCCGCGCCTCTTGCACAAAACTTTACCCCCTACACACACACACACACACACACACACACACAAGGCACAGACCACATCTGAGCGCGCTGCGGGGCTGGCGCGTCACCGCTCCTTTTATGGCACAGACAAATTTTCTGTGGCGAATTGGGTTTCATCCTGAAACGATATATAATATTAAAGTGAGATTTAAAACCACCTCCCCAAAAACAAGTCAGATATATTGACTCTACAGTCACAGGCGCACGCAGCGATTTGGCGCGTACGCACGCAAACACAAGGACGCAGAGATTAGTAGTTTGTAAATGAAACCTCTTCATACTTTGTATTGGTCGCTTTATACAACCAGTGCGTTAAATCAGACTTGTGTTTCCTTCCGCAAGGAATAATCTCTTGTAATTATGTCAGTAATTATTATAGCGGCTTACAGCAGAAATCTCTTGAGCTTTGCAACTTTAGGCAGTTTGGCTCCGCTTTTCACTCAACACGAGGCGAGTTCAAGGTAATATAGTTTTCTCTTTCTGAAAATAATATCCTGCTGTGAGAAATAGCTCAGGCTGTTTTTTTTTCACATAAATCAGCACATTTATGAACATCCCTGTGTGTGTGTGTGTGGGGTGTGTGTGTGTGTGTGTGTGTGTGTGTGGGTGGGGGGCAGAGATGAAGAGCGATGAATGCGGTCTCACGGAAAACATCAAATCTTGTCAGCTTTAGGAGTTTGTTTTAATTAAAATGAGCTTTATGGGCACAAGAATAAAAGTTCACAGCAGCCTCACGGTGGAGTAAAGCGGCAGTGGAGCAGCGCTACAGTCAGTGTGGCACTGGAGTGTGTTTTCTGTCAGGAGAGCTGATAAGAACCAGGTGAGAAGGTGAGGTAAGGAGTGTATGAGGAGCGCCAAAACCTTGACCTGCCAGATGGAGAAGTTTCTGTCCTCTACGCCCTCCCAGCCCCGGTCTCCACCTTCAGCACATTTCCTTCCATCATCCATAAACTCATTTATCCCTTTCAAGTAATCCTGTGTTTGCTGAATTGTTTCTTAAACTTGGTTCACCTCGACACATCTGCCTAAAGCTTTTAAGTGCCAGTGAAATGCATTTGTGGGAGAGAGTAAAGGAGAGGGTCTGTTCTTTCTCCTCTTTCTAAATCTACGATGAATGGAGGAAATGTATGTCAACAAATACAAGAGAAAGATGTGTTCTCTTACTTTCTTCTGACTGAGGAAAAAGAAAGATGATGATGGAGTAAGGGAGCAGAGAACCCTTAGTTCTTTGCGCTATGACGCAGGGTAACTTGCATATTAATGCAGCTTCAGTGTGTTTTCACCTGTAATGATTTTCTCCACCGTCTCACATCCAATTAAATTCTCACAGATATCTTATTTCCAGTAATACACTCATTTGCTCACATGCTGCTCAGGTTAAGTTCTGTCAGGTTGCCAAAGTGTTGTGATCACAGATTTAGTGCAGGTCATTCTGGACTAATTATTGCGTGCATGCACGCACACGCACACACAGCGGTGTTTTATATTCTTTACACTGTGTCCTCATCCTCCATCTCTTTACAAACTCATAACGAGAGATAAACAGAGTGTTGTGTCAGATTAGGTCCACATCCTTTCTCCATTAGACAAATCCATTAGACACACAGTCAGCCAATAATGCAACACTCATGTCTGTGTAAGGATATCTGAGGCCTACATGCCCAAACACATGAACACTGAGGAAAGTTCTGCAGATCTCATCCTGAGCCAGGATTAAGAAATTAAATTGTTTTAAATTTCTTTCAACACTAAACGCTTGTCTTGCTGCTTCTTTTGGATGCCAAAACACAAGTGCTTCAGATTTGTTCTTCTGAGAAATTGTGATGAGTAAAAACAGAAACATGCCTTTTTTTGTCTCAGGAGGAAGTAATATTTTCTGCTCACAGAGACGTTCTTAAATTACCATCAGTGTCCTGGAGATTTAGTGAATTACCGATTTAGTCTCCAGGGACACAAAACGCAGGTTTGCGCCTGATTTAGTGCTGAAGGGATCCAGACAGACCTCGAACATCCTGAAATCTAAGGTTGTCAGGATTTGATATTTATGAGAAAAACAGAGGAGAGAGAGGGCATCTATGATTTTAACGCTACAAACAACACAGCATTTCAACAAAAACAAAATAGTGTTTATTCCAGAATCTTTAAGTGTTATAATAAATACATGAGCACTTGTCCGACCATCCTGGTGTGGTCCATGAAGCACACACACGCAGAAAGCATCTAAACCAAATCACTGGAGAAACCTCGTGTTCAGAACTCCAGCTCTCTGTGACTGGTTTGGTCCCTTTACACTGTAAACGCAGAGAAGTGGGTGCAAATGTGTGTGTGTGTCTTCTTATATGTGAAAGGCTTTGGTAGATTTTTCCCTCAAACAGTCCAATGTATGGATTAACAGCAGTGTTTCACAGTCAACTGGCTGTATATGTGGTTAAGAATGTGATTTGGTGACACACTTGATTCGTCCAATCAAACCAGTTTTGCTCTCTAAACACTTTCTGGCTGTCTACTGCTAAACTGTAGGTTTAGAGGTGTCGGTACATAGCAGAGCTTCAAAAATAAACAGTCATTCAGGTTTTTTTTTTTTTTTAAACAATCACATCAACATCCTGCGTGTCAATTACAAGCCATGGTGAACAGACAATAGCATGAACTGTAAGAGGTGAGCTTGAGTTTATGTGGAATGTTTGAGTGAGAATGACAGGATGGATCTCAGGCATGTTTGTTTAGTCCATGAACGTTTTTCTCTCCGTCTCTCCTGTGAAGTCGTGTTTTTTCCCCCTCATTCTCATTTGTCGTCTCATTCGTCGTCTTATCAGTTGCTGACCCTTCGGGGTCAGTGTGCAGAGGGGAAGCTGGAGAGGTGTGTGTGTGTGCGTGTAGCAGTAGTGTTCCATTCACATCCACATACTAAGCACACACAGATGATGTCTGTGCTAGTTCAGTGACGGGGAGCGGTCGGTGGTCCACAGCAGCTCGATGTAGGGCCACTTGGTCTGTAGGCAGCGCTTGACTGGGGTGTCGTCTGTCCGAACCATGGGGTCCTCAAAGCCCAGCACCAATGCCGTCCCCTCTACATACTCCACCTGAGAACACACACACACACACACACACACACACACACAGGTCAATATACAATTTACACAAAGTTAACAAAACACACAAATTTAA
>JAQFJA010000025.1:13792975-13809809 GCA_029874485.1 Naso brachycentron | reverse complement strand
CTTAGATTATATGTGTGTGTGTGTGTGTGTGTGTAAGTGTACATGCAGGCTGCATAACCATATGTGCTTCAGGATACATTTAAGTGTGTGCGTGCTTGCATGTTCCAACAGCAAGAGGAAGATAAATGGTATTTTTGTGTCCTGTGCGGATGAACAGTGTATCAAATGTGCTGATTTGCCAAATGAAAGACAAAAACTGTTTACCAGCGTTTTGCGAGGCGTGACAGAATGCAGCTGCTGTTGGATATTTCAGGCGACCTAACCAACACTTAGAGACTTAAAACCTCAAGGCTGCTGCTTTCAGCTCCAAGCTGCTGCTTACTGATGCTGTAGCGATGCACTGTAATATTCCGTGGCACAATGGAAGGGTACGGTTGAGAGCCTTTCACTCACCATATGTCATTTTTTGTATTACCTCTGCAGTATAATTTTTCACTTTGTTTGGTCTTAACAGTTCTCCTGTGTAACCTACTTTCTATTTAAAAATATCTAGTCTCCTTACAAGCCCACTGCACACTTGCATCATCCTTTTTTGTCTTGTCTTTTCTCCCTCTCATCCCCAGCTGTACAGTAAGCTACGCTGTGATGACCAGCCAGTATTGGAGCATGTAGAGCAGCTGCTAGGCGAGCTGGGAGGAGAGGTGGAGGGAGACGAAGGGGACCCAGTCTTGGATGACGATTTTGAACCCTGTAGTGATGAGGAGGAGGACGATGCAGATGCACCCATGGAACACTGACCACAGCCCCTTGCTTGTGCTCTGAGATTTCTCTTTTTTCCCCATCATGCTTCCCTCTATCTTAAGTGTTCTAATGTGGTCTCTAAAGTGCCTTTTTTACTGGTTATCCTTTCACAACCATTTATCAAAGATGAAATTTGAATTCAAGTGAGCTGCACAAAAAGAGTGGCATTAAAAGCCGCAGTCTACTCAATCTCTTTCAGTCAGTTGTTTAATGCTTTTGGTGAAATAAGTGACTGCTTGTAATGCTTCCCTTAATCTCCTTGAAAAATGTTGATGAAAGAAACTAGTTTGAAAGCTTTACTTCTCACCAGCAGCAGAGGCAAAACACATTTAAATGATTTACTTTCTTATACACACCCACGCATTGCTTTCTACAAGCAAACATGCACAACACATGCGTTCCCACAAACAAAAATGCACATAGGCTGCACATCAATTACTTCAGCTTTTCTCAGTCAAGCGCAGCAGTGGTTCCCTCCCTGACTGCAGGAAAGTGAAATATGTCACTGGGTTGTCATAATTAGAAGACTGTGTCTGCCAACAAAAGTTAATGCTAACTTTACCTGAAACGGTTTTAAAAGTCCAAGTTTGTATGCAATTCCTGAATTTTTAAGCTATTCAGTTCATTCTCCCGTTTTTCGATTTTACCATCTTTTTGGTGAAGTCACTGGATTCAACAAGAGAAGACACAATAGAGGGAATTTGACATTAACTTTTGCAGCATGCGCTTCTCTCTCTGCTAGACTGTTCAAAGCGTCTTGCACAAAGCCTTTCAGAGAGGAGAAACAGCAGCTCTGACTCCTTTTTTTTTAATACTACTTTTCACATTGCAGCCTTTTAAACTTCTCAGACAGGGTTATGTAGCATAATGGCATGGGTCAGGGTAAAGGCACAGCACAATAATGGACCGATGCTTTTCACTTTTATATTTCTTTTACAATTGAGTGCAGCAAAGTAAAGGGGCAGAGTTTGTATATCTGAATGGTGGGAAAATAGACATACAGCTACTTTGGGTTAACAAAAAAAGATTATAGCATTTGGACATTTGTTGTAAGCAGCAGAAGAAAGCTCAAAATCTAAGACATTCACAGCAGGCCAAAGATGTAAGACTGTAAGACTTCACAAAATGATTCATGTGTATTTGATACTATTACAATGTAGGTTTTTACACTTTGAGACACACACACAGTCCTTTGATGTCTGGATTTTTGCCTCAGACATAATTTTAAACACCTGCAAAATATATTGGACAGTTGTGACTTACCTGAAGCCTTTATATATATATTTCTTTCTATACTGAGATTGTCCTCTGATACCTTTTAGTAAGGGGACTGCTGTATGTGACATGCATGCCGTAACACACATCCACCACAGAGTATTTTTCCATGCACAATGCCTGTTAAGCACAACACACCACAGCCGTTCACTGCTGCGCAGCCCCTTTGAAGAATTTCATAACCGGTAAATGGGAACGTTATCTGAGATCCTGCTCTTGATAGCAGCCCAGCTGCAAGCTGAGAGGCCTGTTTGGGATCACAGGGGTCCAGATACCGTGAGCTGATTGTGTGTGTTTGTGTTTAAAGAGTGTAAAATAAAGCTCAGGAGAAAAGTTAACCGATATGATGCGGTGTGTGTGTGTGCGCACGTGTATATATGCTGCAGAGAGTGATAGCTTAATGTAATATGATGTGTTATTTGTGGACTAAGCTCTGCTTAGAAGGTATTCATGTGTCCAATGTTTTGTATGTAAGGTTTGCTTAGTATTTAGTGTGTATAATAATGCATCAGCAGTACAGGCCTCAATGACTGACTCCCTGTAGCAAAGCTGTCATCCAGCTTTTGGCTTTATGATTAAAATGGGCTCTAATCTGCATGTGTGTTTCTACGCTTGTGTGTGTGTGTGTGTGTGTGTGTGTGTGTGTGTGTGTGTGTGTGTTTTTGTGTGTGTATGTATGTTTTACCCAAGCAGCAACCTCCTGGTGTGAAAGATGAATCCAATGCCAACGTGGCAGTGCCTTAAATGACCTATTGAGACTTGAGACCTCTTGAGTCCAAAAGCAGGTCAAACCACATGACCTGCTTGTGGCTCTGTAAAATCATCCAACTTTACAGCAATAATAAATATGTTTACAGTAAATGTTGTGCAAGGTCACACCTAATGAGAGATGGCAATCTATAAACATTACAGTGAACTATTTCGCGGTCGTTTCCTCAAACTAGTTGCCACTGTGGCCTACATTCAGACCTGTTTTGTTTTTTTTTTAAGCCCCAGCCGGTCAGCAGATTTAACCGTAAACAAACAACACTTTTCATTAACACTTTTGCAGCTTCATTAAATACCAATGCAACAGCAGTGGAATGTGACATTACCAAAACCTTCATCCCAAACCCAGCAGTAAATTCAAAAATTAAGATTTATAAACAGATTTTACTGCCTGAGCATATCACTGAGTACAAATGATATACAGTAGCCTTTGTCTGTACAGTCTTACTCCAGTTAACCAGAAAAAGACAAAGCTCAGATAAACACAAATGACCAACAATAACTAGAAAGAACTACAGACACAGAGGTGAGTGCATCAGGCAGTGTTGTGCAACAGAAATTAAGCCAACTTGAAGCAGAGAGAGCTGCACATTTTTTTTTTTTTTTAAAGATGTAGTGCGTGTTCTCTATGTATGGCACATAAATAGCGCATAAGGCAATGTTGCAAAGCTGGGCAGTGGTTGTTGACATCCCTCTTTGTAGTTTTTATAACCCAGTTACACATCTGTCTAAATGTCATTCTTCTCATTGCCTTGTGTGCTGTAAAGTCATCAACAGTCTGCCCAATTGGTTCAACTGCTTTGCCTGACTAGTCTCAGTCCTACAACCAGTTAGCTTAGGCTGTCTTTCCCAATTTATTCAGTCTGCCCAGCCTTCCTGTCCCACAGTGCTCCTCACAGTTTTCAAACTATTATAAACTGAAAGGGGCTAAGTCCCAACTGTGACATAAATTGTCAGAAACAGTGGAAAGGTCTCACACAGCTTACTGTGGGTAGAAGTTCATAACCAATCTAGCAAAATGACAATCACTGCTGGATGACCCACCATGAGCATTTCAGCATTTAGATGGACCAGCATGCACCCATTGGTCACGCAACAGAATGGATGGTTTTGATTTGTGCCACTTGGCATGATCGCTGGGTGATGTAGTAAATCAGTGAGTGATTAAGCTGGATACAACCTTCCGTTTTAAAAAAAAAACAAAAAAAATTGACAGCTCAGCGTTTGCGCTCACATCTCGACACAATGCGTGAGCCTCATTTTTACTTTCGGTTTCGGTCAGTATAACTGATTTTCCCATTTATGACATATGAAATGAGGATACATTTTTATAAAACTCACTTGTGTACATTGTATTAAGACTTAACTATGCATAATTATAGGTGTGGACATTTTGAGTGATGTGTGGGTCCATTTGGCTCTGCTGCAGTGCTGTGTGATTAATGACTCCAGTGGTGAGCGAACAGTTGCGGTCAGTACTCTCTGGTTATTCTGAGGTGACCCAGTGTGAGTAGGAGGCCGTAGTGGACACAAAGTCTCGGGTGATCTAAAAATCCTTGGTAGTCTCTCACCTGTACATCAGCCACAGCACTGCAGGAATATTTTCTCTTGCTGAGAGGGGGGAGTGGAGTTTCTACACAAGGACATGCATTCAATCACTGGGGAAAGGACACTCAGTGTTTACTCTCATTCTTTCCCATTTATGCTGAAAATTGCTCTCTGAAAGGCCAAAAAGACTCTTTGAAAGGCTAAAGCACAGAAATAATCACTTGTATAATATATATTGCCACACCACACAGGGTCTGATCTTTCACATTTGTGTGTTTCAAATATCAGTGAATGAACAAATACATACATAAACAAAAATATCATTAGACCGACATTATATGTGCGCCTGAGGTGTATTTATTCGTATTTGTTCTTACCTGTGTGTCAAGCTATCTTTGGATAGACCCTTGCAGCATGTGTTCAGTCTCCAAGGAAACCAGCCTATAATTAGTGTTTGTGTGTGTGTGTGTGTGTTTGCACGAGTGTGTCTGTATGTGTTTTTTAATAATCGACGGTAATGAGATGAGCGGAGGGGAGAATAAGCCTGGATTAACAGCTTAAAAATGCATGTGTCGTCATAACAACATCCTGATTGGGACTTAAGTCATTGAAATACAGACACACAAACTCCCAGTAACCACACACACACACACACACACACACGCACACACACTCACCCTTCAACCACCAATTGTCCATGCATCAGATAGTTGAATGCTACAAGCCGTGTGTGCATGTGCTGTTTATCCTCTGTTGGTGTATGTGTGTGTCCTTGACTTAATTAGAGAGTTAAGCGGGGGGCTCCTCTGAAGGGATTAGGGGGGAAATTATCAGAATCTGGAGACTTAAAGCTGAAACCAGCTAAACGGAAACAGGAGGAGGAAGATCTGCGCTCAGAGGAGAAAAGAGTTTGAGAGGCAGCTCTGCTGTTTAGACACACATTCACATGTTCACTTGTGTAAATTGTCCTCTTGAAGTTACACTCAGGCACTTAAATTTGCTTCAAGGTGTGCAAACGTTTCTTTCAACCTCTCAAAGCCTCTATTTGGATGTTTTTGAATTATGTTTGAGTGCAGGAGTGGTTTTATGGGTCTTGAATGATACTGCTGTGAGTGACAGAAATTCTGACATGCAGAACAAAGACGTGCGAGGGCAAAATCGACTCCCCTGGCAGACAGGAACTGCTTGTCACTAATCTGCGTCACATTCTTTACACTGTGGCCATGCATGCAAACTGTGAATTAACGGCATAATGAGAGTGATGGTTATCTGACACATGGGTTTTCCTGACAGCCACTGTAAGAGGCCATGAATCTCCCAACCTTTATCCTCTGCAGTGAAGCCATTTCCCGTATAGGATGGATTTCCTGGGTAATGGATGAGGTGTGTCTGACCTGGGAAAAGCACTACAGCTGATGGATTGATTCAAAGGGTTAACGCTCCCAGCTTTGTGGAGCTTACCGTGATCATTAAAAGGTGATGCGGTTTGTCTTAGAATAGTCTTATTAGGAAAAATGTGTGTTTTGCCTTGAATCAATACAGCAAGAGGTCAGCATTACTTATATGAATCATTTTAGAATTTTAAGTGAAATATCTGCTGAGGAATGCTTACTTTGAGAGGAGAGGTTTTTCTCTATGTTTTTATCCTGCAGAATCACATATGTCATAATTAAGTCCCAGAAAAGTCGTCTCATCATTGATCTGTGTTTTTGGTCAGTAAGGCTATTTTAGACCATCCTACAACTGCTATTGTGTGAGGATTGAAAATGTTCATGCTTCTCCGCATGCACACAGTTTATGTGTGTGTTTTTGTTTTATGTGTGTGTGCGTGCGTGTGCACAGTAATCTTTGGTGGGAACATCTGTCTCTCAGAGATAACATAACCAGGGAATTAGCCATGCTGTCTTACAACAGAACATCACATCTCACTATTACAGCCTCCTAAATTATACCCTATTACACCTCCATGTGTGTGTATGCATGTGCAGAGGAGTGTAAGCTATGTGTTGACAGTGTCATGTCCTTGGGCAGCGGTGCCAAGTTTAAGAGCATCAGCAAGCCCACTACCTCCTTTAAACCTTAAATCCATCGTAGAACAGAATTCACAGTAATTTCAACATAATGCAAGTCCCACACAAACAATTCCCTTACTCAAGAGGAGTCAAGCATTACTATTCACAATAAGTGAATAGAATAAAAAAAAAAAAATAGGCTGCTGTTTTAGAGGCTCAAGGTGCATGTTCTGGTTCAGAATTATACACAAGAATATGTCATATTGATGTAAACCAAACAGCCTGAAGCCATTTAGCTTTACATACATTACACCTGCAGCAACAGCAGCGTCTATGAATGCATAAGTGTTGACAGCAGGTTACTCTTAGAGCAGTTTAGCTCGCAAAAGTTAAAGGTGAAATATGTTCATTTTAGCACCAATTATGGAAAAATTACTACATAAAGGTCAAATTAGCCCTGTGTACTATATGTACAGAGTTGATGTCTCGTTTAAAAAAGGCTTTGTAAGCACAAGAGTGTATGGCAGCTTAATGAATATAACCAGGACTCCTAACTGCTAGACCATGTGGGCTGTATACATTATAAACAGTGTACTTTATATTATGACCCCATAATTAAAGTT
Organism: Naso brachycentron; assembly: GCA_029874485.1. NCBI lineage: Eukaryota > Metazoa > Chordata > Actinopteri > Acanthuriformes > Acanthuridae > Naso > Naso brachycentron. Next base: position 13,802,842 of record JAQFJA010000025.1, on the reverse strand, counting down.
GTATCAAATGATTTGAGGCAAATCTGACCGCATTTCTTAGCCACACTCCAACAAATTCATGACAGTGACAGAGGATCTGTAAACTAATTGGTGCTAAAATGTTACATGTAGCACCTTTAACAAAGTGATGAATCAACCTCAAATCATGCAGAATGCTATTTGAATGAATGATATGACTGTAAAGTGGTGAAGTAATGAGTCGTAAAACCTGGATGTCATTCAGCATTTTCAAAGTCAAGCCAAAGTCTGTGGAAGTGGAAGGAAAAGCTTTCTGACCATCTCCAGAACACAACAATCGGCACATCCCTGCTGCCGAATGCTTCCCACCAGCAACTAACAACTGGGCAAAGTGGAAGTGTCTGAACTTATTTCACACCAGTGTTGGACGTTCCAGGTTATCACTAAGTGGATGGGGATACCTACATGGTTCAGCAGCATGTGACTGTGGCACAGAACCCCAGACTATATGGAGTAGGGCTCTGCTAAAAAAATCGATACAGCAATATTTGGCAAAATTTATTTCCATGCTTTGTATTGTGCCCTGTGAGCTGATGCATGTCGTACCATGAAGTCCTTGCCAATACCCACCCTAAAAGTTAAGTGACACCAGAGAACACCTATGCACTTTATTTTCATGTTTTCAGATTCAGTGTGTCCACTGTTTCAGTGTGTCCGCTTAAAGTGCAAGAGTGCACGTAAATTTTCTTTTTCATTTTGATTTTATGGCAGTGTCATCAGTGTGTTTGGTAATTTGCCAATTCAGTTCAAATAAATTATAAAGGAATTTTTCAATTAAATTGTTTTTACTCAATTTGTCTGCTGAATTAATAATATCATGTGATGTATTAAGATTACCCCGATCATACACAGCAACTTGTATTTCAGCTGTGTTTGATATTTTCAGTGAACTATGTGGAATATCACAATATACACTGTATCGCCATGTATCGCGATGCTTATCATATCTTGAAGTCTTTGCCAGTAACCACTCCTCTTATGGAGCACCTTTTCCGATGTCCTCTGCTAGGTGAATGCTGCACAGCAAAAGAACTTTAACTCTATAAACCCAAGGCACAACAAATGTGTACATCTCTAGTTGGAAGCTGTATAAGTGAAATAGCTTGTATATGGGCATGGATAGAATTAGAAAAAGTGATTTGTAGCTTTAGATATCATTTAGAGACTTAGCAGAATAGTTAATACATTTTCATTCTTGTAACTATGAGTCCAATTCCTCAGCCGTAGAGATTTTCAGTAAAAAGAGCTGAAGTGGAGTCAAACAGTCCAGCACTATATGTCACACTCTGCTACAACTCAAGAAAACCTTTAATGACCGTCACTGTGAGAGGTATGGGAATGACTTCCCCTGTGTTATAATTCTTCAAAGCATTGTGCTGTGAAAGCATACGGTGTACAACAGCATTCAAACATGCGAAAGATGTGGACTCTGAATGAGGGGAGCTGAGAGAACGAAATGTAATGGTGCCTTTTCTTCCTCACAGTCAGAGAACAGCCGGGGGAGCTGAGCACAGCCCCACTGACCCGGTTGAATCAAAGAGAAGGGTAGGAGGCGAGACCACATAAAATTACAGAAAGGGAGAGAGCAAAAAATGGGAAGTGTCTCATTTGTACTGCATTACAATTTGGGTCGATGGAGCGCTTCAGTAGCTGTGAGGGGCTCTTTTTTTTTGGGCTGAATTCAATCTATTCCCACAATCTAACAATCAAATGTGGTGCCAATAGAGGTGATCTTGCCCTCGCAGTGAGCTTTCTGTGACTGCTGGCGTATTTGACTGAGTGCCAGTTTTAGCTTTTATACCTCATTAATTCACAGGAGCGATTGACTGAGGAAACCGCTTCTTCTTGATCATAAATCAACTCGCAGCCCCGCATACTCACACACAAAGGCACACATGCCCGTACACACAAGCACACACAACAGCAAAATATAACCGCACCGTGGGGATCACAGGGCTTAGTTAATGATTTAATCAGTCACTGACAGAAAGTACAGTGATATTGTGATTACTAATTTTCACATGACCCCTGTGTCGATAACTGGGTTTCTGTGTGTGTGTGTGTGAGAGAGAGAGAGAGACTTGGCATCATACTAAAGGGAAAATTCTGAACACTCAATACTTATGAGTACATTTGCTTTAAAAAAAACAAGATTTTTTTGCGTTTGTGTTAAGTTCTATAATTTTTTTATGCTTTTCATTTGTTCATGTGACAGTTCTAATGCATTTCCACTCATGCAGTGTCAGTGATTTTGATGCTTATGAGCTGGAGGGAAGATTGAGGAAACACTGGATTAGGTTGATTTTGTATCTTCTCCCTGATTATCAGGAGCTATTGGAGGAGTGAAAAGCTGCAGCACATTTGAGTATCTCTAAATTAAACTCTGGGATAAGAACAGTGTGTGTGTGTGTCAGAGAGAGGGAGAGGTAGAGATAGAGATGTTTGATGCCGTAACAGCTGCTAATTATTGCTGCTCTATATTTCACACAGTCTGTTTGATCTCCTGTCCTGTGGAGAGAGATAGGAATTCTCTGTTTCTTGCAACTCACACACACACACAGACACACACAAGCTCAGGGGTCAGAAGGAGGAGAGAGAGGAATTGTGCTCTAATTATTGAATCTCTGCAGGGGTTGACATATATTTCAAGCCGACACCTCAGAGTGGTAGTGCACACTTTGTATCTTGTTTTTGTGTCCGTACTTATGTCACTCGTTGCTGTAGCCCCCCTTGTGTGCAGGGTTGTGTTCACTGATATCATGGAGGGCAAATCAATCCAGTCTCTCAAAGCACTCTGGGTAATCCAAGTCCATAGACCATCTGGATGGGGCTCTGTTCTCTTCTGTGTTCTGCTCCCCGAGTGCCGGCCGCTGCAGTGATCAACTGTTTGGCAAGCAGATGTAATACATTTGTGCCTACACCAAACACCAGGCATGGATGCATAGCAACAGTTACTTTGGCAGGTTAAACTTTGGCAAGATATAGATGATAGAGGCTTATCTATGATGCGCAAAAAGTTTTGTTTTACCTCATATGTATGATATGCAGGCACAAAACTGTCTGGTGCAGAGGAAGTCTTGAAACTGAGTGGATATTTTTTGGCTTTGGGCTTTGGGCATCCCCGCTACAATGAACCAAAGGTCAAACTCAACGGTATAATAAAATGAGATCACAGAAATGTGTTTCTTTAGATGAAATTATTTATCTGCTTGGCAATAAAAAGATCTAATAGCACACTATTAAAACAAAATACCACACTTTAGAAAGGGCAGCATCTCCTGCTGTGACTGACACAATAAAAGCACTTTCACCCAATGCCTATTTTTCCAAATTAAACTGCAACACTTTGTAGATAAATGTATGAAATGTCACTGTTACTTTTCAGATGGTGGTTTTTAGCCTCTTCAAATGGCACCTTCTCCAGGGAAGTTTCATGTCAAGATTAAATGAGATGATTATAAGATAATTACCGGTGAGTGCAGGAAATAAGACAATTTAGATTCGGCCTCAGATTTGCACAATTAAGTTTTTTGTTTTGAATTTATCTGATCTGTGCTTTTTGTGAAATAGTTTTGCCCCTGTGGAGTCTAAACATACAACTATGAAACAGTCTAATATAGCAGAGTCCGAATGGAATTGATCTGGTCACAATTCACAGTCATGCATCCTGTGACAAGAGGTTACAAAAACAGTGCTTCAAATAAAGGGATCACAGGGAAGAAAGGTTTGGAACCACTGCTCCATGATTTTTAAAAGACTCAGGGAATTCTGGGCCTCACTTTTAGAAGTGGTAAACAGCACGGTATTAATGTTTTATGGGATGTGTTGCAACATGTTGCATGATCAACATGAATCAGACAGAATAAGAAAAAGCATTAAAGCCCATTTATTTACCCAAGGCTGAGGATCAGATCTGATTCATTCATCAATGTCTGAACAGCTGATTTGTTAAATGCTGCATGGAAAAAAAGGATGTTAAGTTGCATTTAAATATGAAAAGCCATTGAGGCGGGAATAAACATGGCACCACTGGTCAAGGTTGAATTAACCTTTTATTTTATTGTTTCTGTGATTCTATAATTGTCACTCACTGTCAGATTATTTACACTATAGAGACAAAACGGGTCCTTACATGTGTCAGATATGGAAATTTGTTGTTGTCCTTCGTACTGTGCATGTGTGTCAGTCAGTCCAGAATTACCTCTATCTTACACACACAAACGCAAATACAGAATACACCAAGGTTAAAACAGCTGTGCTATGCCTCCTGGTCCCTGGACTGTTATTTATGCTTGTTGAAAGTCACTCGGACTCAGATAACCTGTATGAAATGGAGATAAGGGAAGAGTATTATCACTCTTGCCCCTCTGTCCCTGGCATGAAGGATACTTCAAAAGGCAGCTGGCCTGTCTGGGGCTCAGAAGGAAGAGAGAGGATGACACAAGCCCAGCTTGTCTTTCAATAGCAGGTGCACCTTTCCCTTTATTCTGGGCCCGAATGAGGACTGATCGAAAAAGCAAAGGATCAAAGTCTGTTTTCTCACCGCCTGCTACAACACGGCAGAGGCTAGATGGAGAAACAAATTTTTATTTGAAAACAGTCAATAGTTGGGCTGCTTGTGTGTGTGCATGTGTGTGTGCGTGTGAGGGCATATGCGAGTAAGTGTTTGAATTGATGCTAGTAAAAGCACTGACACATCCCCATTTCAAATAACAGGCTCTTATCCAAACTAAAAAAAAAATCCCCCCGCCCCCACCCTCTGACTATGTTGCCAAGGAAGATTAATAAACATGGCAGCTACTCTGTGGAAATCACAACGCCTTCTGTTGAAACCTCACCGGCCACACTCTGTCCATGAAAGGCTGTGGGTTCAGGGGTTGCAGGGCTACTGGGGAAAGTGGAGCAAGTGGTGTTGTGTGAAAAGCGGGGGACTGGGGAAGGAGAGGAATGGGATGATGAGACAGCAGGATGGAGGGAAACAGGGAGGATATGGAGAAGGGAGAGAGGTGAAGGTGATGAGGGAGGGACGGGTGGAGTGGAGGCAGGGGGTGAGGGAGCTGAGCCGGGTGTGGGTGGATAGAAGGAGAGGGCGATGAGGTGGAAGAAGATGAGGCAGAGGAGGGGGGCATGGAGAGGGCGGTGTGTTGTAAAATGATATGATGGAGGCTGGAGAGAGGCGGAGAATGTGGAAGAGGGGGAAGGTTGGGGACTCCCAGAGACATGGGTTGAGTAAAATTCTCACGTGGAGTCATGTGCGGAAGTGAGAGACTGACCTGGAGGGTGGGCTGTGCTTGTGTTTGCATTGTGTCTGTGTGAATTGACTGGGTTTGAGGCTGTGAAGGGTGGTGCAAGGGTGCAGGTGTGTATTGCTCCTCTGAAGTCCCACAGTTGTCAGCATGTGCTGTGTGTGTGTAGTTTGTTTCTATGTGTGTTTCTGCGCTGTCTGGAGTCTGTTCTAAGACTTTCTGCATGTGCTCTCTTGCCTGCTCTTGCAGGAGGCGGTATTTGTCCATCTCCTCAGCAGTAAAGCTGATTGGCGGAGCTGTCTCTCCACCTGTCTGTTTGTCATCAGTCCTAATCTGTGACGGGCAGAGATTTGGCGTGCTGTTGGCGTTTAACTCAGCCATGGCCAGAGGACATTTCTGACTGTTGACGAATCCTCCAGGATTGCCTCCACTGCCCTTCGCCTCTTCTTCGTCCTCCCCCTCCTTCTCCTTACTTTTCTCCAGCAGTTCTTTTTTCCTCCTAGCTTTTTTCTGGATTGCCGGTAGTTTTCCTATGAGAGGAAGAAGCAACATTCTTGCAGGTTTCTCTGGCCCAGACTTACTGGAGGATAGGCCTGGAGTTGGGTCTGACCTGCTTGTTGTGATGTGAGCAGAGGGCCCATCACTGAGGTCAGACTGTGAACTGGGCTCTTTAAGCTGAGAAGGACTTTTGTTACAGTCGTGTGTGTTGAGGCTTGGGACTATGGGAGTAAAAGACAAGCTGTGGGGTGAAGAATAAGAGTTGGAGCAAGAGGTAAGGCGGGATGGAGTGGACGTGGGGCTGCTCTGCTTCTTTTGCTCCTGAGGGGCCTCGGGTGGATCTCTGCAGGATGTCCTGCATGAGCTAAAAGTCAATCCGTCCACTGAGCAGGTACTGCTCCTGCTCCACTCCCAGCTTAGCTCCGACATGCTGGTACTGCTGCAGGGGCTGCAGGAGCGCGGGCTGTGGCATCTGCTGGCCCGTGTGTTGATCACACTCTGGGGGCTATATGATTGCCTACTTGTCCACCACTCAGGGCTGGAGAAGTGTCTTGAGCTTGAGTGTCTGATGCCTGCATATTTCCATATGCAGCCTGGACTGTCTCTGCTTTCTACCCCTGTCCTGGAGCTTGACGTGGATCTGTATTCCCCTCTGTCTTCCCAGCTGTCACTGCTGCCCCATGTCCATCTGTCCACGCTGCATCTGTCCCAGTCAACATCATCTGTGCTAAGATGCCTGCTCCTTCTGCCCCAGCCACTAGGACTTGGGCTGAACCTTGCTGACCGATCCCACTCTAGTGCTCTGTTTCTTGATCTCCAGCCAGGCCTTAGCCTGCCCTCCTCACTGCTCCCTCTCATCCACTCCCACTGTTCTGTATCTGGTATCAGGCCCCTGTCTCGACCTTCCATTTTCCTTCCCCTCTCTGTCTCCTCCCAGACTTCACGATGCCTCAAACTCTTCCTCTTACGATGAATGAATTTCCTGTCCCTGTGGAGGAGTTTTCGCTTTCTCGCTGGGCTGCAACCACAGCTGTTGTCAGGGTAACAGCAGTCAATGAAACTCTTGGGGTTGCTATGGTGACCCCTTTCCCAAAACAGCTTTGAGTTACATCCTGGTGAGAACGAGTGTAAAGAGAAGTGAGACCGCCAGGGAAAAGTCACTGCATCTCTGTCTCGCTTTCCCTCCCCCTTGGTGTCTGCTGTGTGTCTGCTGAGGAGCTGGGAGGAGGCAATGCAGTGCTCTGCCTGCTCTCTGTCTGCCTGCGACTGGGATTCACTGCTTGGGCTCCTGTGAGGCCTCTTCTTCCTGACAGAGACAGATACTGGCTCAGCCTCACATCTCCCCAGGAGACAGCTGCTCCCTGCTCTCTGCACCCTCCTCCTCCCTGTATCCGTCGTCTCCCTTTGCCTCCTTTTCTTCCCCCAGCTCCCTCCGGCTTCTTCTGTCCTCTCTCTGCCAGTGGAGACTGTAGACACAACACTCCTCATTTTGCACCTTGCTGATTGGCGCTTACTTGCAGCCTTTTCCTTCTTGCCCCTCTTCCTCTTTCCCAACTTGTGTTTCTTTTTGCTGGCTTTCCTCTTTTTGCGTGACACTTCTGAGACACCCACGCACGGCTCTGGAACGCTGGCACACTTGCACATTGTCTCACTCCCACACTCACACCTGGACAGCCTGATGCACATCCCCTGTGTGCCAGGCGGGATGAGAGACTCTGATTTACAGCTCAGGGCTGTGATGGCTCTCTCCCTGATCCCTCTCGCACCCTCTAATCTGCCTCCCAGAGGATTCTGGGAGTTTGTGTCAGAGCTGTCACTATGAGTGGGGTCAAATGGATGGGAAGCTGCCCGTACAGAATTCTCTAAACTTAGTGTGCATCTTTCTTTCTCTGGTCTTTTTTCTGATGATGAAAGGTTTTTGTTCTTTAGGAACAGGTGTTCTTCTGTCTCCACATTGATATGTTGCACTGCTTTGAATTTCTCCTCAGCCTGTCTGTGTGCGCTCAGCTCCTGTCTTGTCTGTCTTTGTAAACACGAATGAGCGTCTGTTGTGAGCATATCTGGCACACGTGGATTTGATTCATCTGAGAGAGCACACAACTGAGTTTGTTGTGACTCTTGCAGATCCTCTGTGAGTTGTTCTGGCTGTTGGGGGTTCAAGCAAAGTGGGTTGAAGCTGTAACAGAGTTGTGGTTGGGACTTAGTGAACTTAAGCAAACCGACAGGCCATCTCAGACAGGCGGAGCCATCTTTGCCCTGCACACATATGTACTGAGTCGGCTCCCCTTCTGTTACTTGCTTTTTCTCTGTCCTGCTGTCTGTGTGCTCTGTGTCCATGTGTGCCCCTGCTAGTGCTGTGCCCCATATGGTGACCTGGGTCTGTGATGGCAAGAAGAGAGAATTGTGTCTCTGATTATCAGGTGCTACCGTGGAAATAGGAGAGTGTTCTTTCAGTATGTCTCCTTTTTCAATCTCCTCTTCTTCTCTGGCAGTCTCTCTGGGGATTGGCATCATGCCGTTTGTTCCAACATTGTCAGTGCTGGACTTAAGATTTTCAGTCTCACTGTGTTTCCTCTCCTCTACTTCCCCAATTTCCCTGTCAATATCTTCCATTATTCCTTTTATCCTCTCTTTCATTTGTTCCCTCCTCTCACTCTCCTCCTCTTCCAGGTCTGAGAAGACAGAGGCAGAAGGCTCAAGTCTTGGCCCCCTGCGTGAGAAGCAGAATGAAACCCCAAGCCTGCCTCCCACTCTCCTTTGCCCAGGAAGAGGTAACTGGGAATACAAGTCCAGGCAAGACTGGGGGTTCACTACAGGAGGGCCTGCATTGGATGCGGGATGTGTGATTAGCGGGGACTCTGCTCGAGCAGTGGCCAGCGGTATTTGGGATGGAGATTGGTGTAGATCTTCTGGCAGCTGGCTCAGAGGACCGGTTCTGGATTGTGTGGCAGGGGGTCTCTGGGTGTGGTTGAAGGATTCAGGTTTATCCTCAGGGCTGTGGTCTCTTTGGTCTATGTCTCTATGTTGCTGCTGGCACACAGCCTTGGCTGAGCTCCTTTGTCCATAAGTCCTTCCTGGCACTCTGCAACACAGAGTAATATAAACTATATTGGTTCAGTGGTTCTCAAACTTTTTCTGACATGCAGGAGCTGAAAAAGCTAAACCCCCACCTCCAACCCACAATTTTCATTAATCATCAACAATGTTTTCTAAATTTTCTGAAATAGACCCCTTCTACCTTAGGCCATGAACTTATCAGTCACCTCTTACATTTTTTTCTTTTCCCTTGGACATCAACAACCCCCAGGAGCAGCTAAATGCACCCCAACTGAGAGCAGTCCCAGATCAAGAACTACTGATCTAAACTGACTTCACCTAAGTCTTATATTTATTACGTTTAATTAAAATCTATAAAATGTAAGCTATCTTAATATTCATATATGAATTTTCAAACATAAGGAAATTATGCGTGAGTAACACAGATAAATGGATATATAGATATGAAAAGCATAAAATAAACTTAAATCAAATGTACATTGCATGGATATACAGGTAAATGTATGTACAGCTATTTAATAGTAGGCCTACAGGGATGTATTCCGTATGCTATGATTATTACAGATATAGGTTGTTTTAATAAAACAATAAATATGCTAAAAAGATCACAGAGAAAGAGAGAATAAAAAAAGAAAGAAAGAAAAAAGGAAAGAAAGAAAGAAAGAAAAAAGAAACCAAAAATGGAAAAAGAAAGACAAGAAACGAAGCAAGAAAAAAAAAGAGGCTTGATATTGATAGTCATATTAATGCTGTTCACATATCATTTCCTGATTATAGGAGAACACGTTTAATTACACAGGGAATAGATGCAATCAGGTTGATTATTACGTGATGTAGCCTATTGTTTTGTTTTTTATCAGTGATTTTGATTGCATTAGGTTTGATTAACTGGAGGCAAAATTCACCTTTCAAATTGTTTGAGTAATTTAACTTTATTTAAAAATTTCAACTTTTCTGCTTTTATTCATTCATCTTTAAAACTCATCATTCTACAGATCTACCCTAAAGCTGTCAGCAGGAATGTGCCTGCATGTTATATTTACTTCAC
>JAQFJA010000025.1:13771795-13788271 GCA_029874485.1 Naso brachycentron | reverse complement strand
AACAAAACACAAGAACTACTTTGTAGTCTTTGTAGTGTACACAGTTCTTTAATTTTTACTGTACAGTTTTTGTACATCTTTCGAGGAGTTAGGTTCAATTTCGCTGCTTGTTCATCATACCTGATATAAGACATTAGGCTGTTGGAAATCTGAAACAAATGTGTGTCTCTCTGTACTGTTTGTGTTTGTATCTGCCTTGAGATAAAGTTTCCCAGCACTGCGTGTGTGCTAAAAAGAGATGATGCTGTTGTCACACTTCCACTGTTACCTGCTGGGAAACTGTGCCCAATGGACAGATTGTCACAGAAATGTAAAGTAGCTTTCTATCAACACGCATAACGCTAACACATCCAAATTCCACGACAGGAGATCATAAAAGATCATCTTCTTGTTTGCCTATTTGTGTGCTGTTAGGAAGTGTGTGTATGTGTGGCTGCAGCAGAAGGAGCATCCCATGTACCTGTTTATGTGCATGGTCGTAGGAATTGATGTGGTTGTCAAACTCCTGGTGTCTGAGGTACTGCTTGTGACACAGCTCGCAGTAGAAAAGAGCCTTCAGATCCTCCACTGAGCAGCCCAAAGCCCTCTCTGCACGCTCCTGCAAAAAGACAGAGACAGAGAGAATGAGTGAGAGTGTTGGAGGGATTGGTGGAGAGAAATGAGAGAAAGTCAAGACAGAGGCACACACAGACAGAGACATAAAGTGTTAGGGGGACAGAGAGAGAGTGAGAGAGAGAGAGAGAGAGAGAGAGAGAGAGAGGGGAGTTGAGGGAAGAGGCTGAAAGAATGGCAGATTGTTAGCCATTTAGAGCAAATCAGCATCCCAGAGACATCAGCAGTAATAGCCTCTACATGTGCTCTGCATAAAACTGTTAAACGGCTTCCCATTAAAGTGTGCTGCCTTTGCTGCTGCTGCTGGAGGTTGGACAAAAGCACTGAAACCCTGCGCTCATGGCAACTTGAGCCTGGGGACATATTTAATACAGCCACTATAATGAAAACCTGCATCTGTATTGTAATGGCAAATAGTCTGAGTCTGACTGCAGTGAAAGCGGCAATTGTGGCCGACAGACAGAAAACTGAACATCTAAAAAGCAAAACTTAGACTTTCATACCGTGGCAAAATTGTGTATATGGAGAAAGCAAGTTCCAGACGCATACACACGCATGCACACACACATATAAAGGTGCTTAAATAGCACGTGGACAGACACATACGCATGCATTGTGCAAATGGCACATGGACCTCAGGGGATAAATCACTTGTCTGCATGCTAAGATCAGCCAGCAGGCTTTTTTTTGATTTGAGGACATACACAGGGTTGTGTAAAATAGATGTGTGTGCTTGCTTGGGTGTGTGTTCAGGGATGTGTGTGCATTCATGCCATACTCTGCTTCAGAATGTAATTTCCCTCAGGCTGGGGGCTGCCAATAAACACTATTGAATTCTCTTCTACACTGACATGATGGGAATTTAATTTGAGGTTGTCACTTCTTTCTCTCTTTCTCTCCTTCTTTGCTTCTTTCCGTCACTCTGTCCATCTCCTGGGTCTTTCTTCCTCTTGCTGTGCCAGTCTTTCGTTCATTCTCTTCCAACTCACTCTTTTTCACCTTTCCTTTATCTCCCCTTTTATCCCCTTTATTTGCCTTTTTCTCTCTGTCTGGCATGCTCCTTTTCTGTTTGGTGAGCCCAGGGTCATGCAGTGACAGGGTCTATTGGCCCCAATTTGTTTCAGTAATATGCTTGCACACAGGAACCGAGGTGAGAGGAAAACAGTGGGAGGATCGGAATGCAGGCAAGAGGAGAAATGACCCCTGCCTGCGCTTGCAGATACACACACACACACACACACACGCAATCACACAATGAGATACGAGGAAAAAAACAGGTTTATTATTACAACAGAGTCTATAATCCCTGTTGTACATGCCATCAATTGTCACACATATAAAAGCTTTATCCCTGCAATTTTTCCTGGTGCACACACATTACACACACATCTACACTAACACAGGCAAAAAAAAATGTCAGTACTCTAGCCTGTTTAATTTGACTTGCAGTCAGAATGGTTGTAGATGTTGGGAGGCGAAAGAAACGACCATGTTGACTGACAAGACTCTCCTTTACTGAAGTCAACAGAAAGGTGACTAATATACACTGATCCTGTATTGCTGTTTGTGTGTGTGTGTGTGTGTTTTTCTGTGTGTGTGTGTGTGTGTGTGTGTGTGTGTGTGTGCAGGCCATGGTATCGATCTGCCTTGCAGGCTTAAGTCACAACCAGGAAATGATCCAATCACCCAGTGTGGCATTCCTTTGAGTGCTGCCGGCGATGAGATCGTGGTAATGAACACTGTGTATTTGTTAACCTATGTGCTGCTTATGCAAGATTACATGAGTTGTGTAAGTGCAAGCCTTCGGATATGCACTCTACGTGTGAACATGTGTAAATCTGTGTGTGCGCGCGTGCCGTTGTACCATCTAACCCTTCTTCTCACCTCTCTGTGTTCTGTCAGGGTAATTATTCTCAACAAGGAAAAATAAATGTGGCAAGATGGGTGTATGTATGAGCAAAGGTGTGAATGAATGAAAATAGAAATGTGTGCTTGTATGTGTGCGTTTGTGTGTTTGTGTTAACTTAGACGTCATTTGTTTATTTCAAAGGCCTCCTTATATGCCATTACTCATTTTCCTGCTGAATACTTTAAATCAAACACGAGCGCTTTCATTTTCCTTAAATCTATACACCTCATATGATTCCTGCCCTTATGCACCAACACACCACAATTATAGAATCACATCTACACATTCACCACAAGCACACATATTATGCATGCACAGTCACACACACACACAGTCTGTCAACCTGATATGCCATTGCTAAATTAATCCAGACCTCAATTTACCTCACTGGCATAAATGTGTTTGCAGAGAAAGCACAATGATATCTGCAGGCCTGAATGGACAGTGATTGTTTGCATGATTATTATTAGTGTTTGTGCGAGGCTGTGAATGTGTTTCCCTTTTTTTCCCCTTTTCGCTTATCTTCAGTTTCTGGCAGAAGTGCTGTGCTTATCCCTCTTCATAGCTGAAATTTTGCCACAAATAAGAGCCGTTATGAACCATAACCACAGTTTTAGACACACACACGTGTAATTCAATGTCTCGAGTTTTCTGTGGAAATCAGCAGGTCACACTTAACGTGTTTAATGCACGTGGTCTGTGAGCATTTGAGAATGTGTGCACTGGAAGCTAATGATACACATTATATTCATTACAAATTTTTAGAAAGAGGAAATTCTGTGAGGAACCTCCAGGAGTTCACAGATTTAAAACACCAGCAGCACCTCTCTGACACAACAACCTTGCTATTGCCATCACACCTTTTCAAACTATTACATTCTTTGATTCTTAGTCTTGAGTGTCTGATTTAAACAGCAAGTAAAATATCAAAACTGTGTTCTTATTAACTGTAAGTCTGCTGTACAAAGACTTATAAAGGTTTAAAATGAGCATAACCAAAAGTGTCTTAGGATTCTTTGTCTGATGATCTTGACCTGCTGATCTGCACAGAAAATAAGTTACCCATTAAAAAGATGCTTATCACTGTCATACTTAAACTCTAATATCCTGACAATAAGCTGACTGCTGGTGGATCCTTGACAAGAACAAAGAGAGGCTGCATTTATGTTTGACGACAAAGTCATATTTGCAAATATCGTATTCACAACATTACTGCCAAGTTATTTTCTTAGAAATACAGCTATGGCTCATTCATTTAAACTTGAATCACAGCAAATTATTTTACAGCAAGACACTATACAACACAATCTACAAAATAGTTTGCTGTCCCTTTCCCAACTCTCCATCTGTTTGTATATTTCAAGAGCATTATTAGTACACATTTATCAAGCCTTATTGATATAGACAAAGTGACGTGCCTGCAGAGCCCAAAGGATGTTAAAAGACAAAGTATCTGCTGCCATACCGAAAACCAGACAGCTTTTATCCTCAAACTGTGAGATTTCTCAACTCATCCTTCACATTCAAACGTAAAATGTAGTTTTGTATTTTTCATGAGCTTCCAAATGATTTAAACATCAACCTAAAGAACAGTACCGTGTTACTGCAAGTAAGTTACATAAACCCTATTTTTCCCAAAATAGCTTCATTTATGAGATATTGTGTTTGTTTACAATTTGTCCATATTCGATAAACCTTATAGAAAGTACCTGAAAATGTGTGAAGTTAGTAAAAAGAATTTCGAAGCTAAATGTCTTCTTCACGCAAACATATTTAGCTAAGAAGGCAGCACTTGTAAGGAACTATTTTTCCGGGCGTAATAATGTTTGTCTCAACGGCTCCCCTCTCTCTTTCTCTCTCTCTCTCTCTCTCTCGCTCTCTCACCAATTTTTGACCAAAAAACACAGAAGTTCCCTTTCAAAGGATGAATTACTTAAACCTAGCAACATTCACGTGTCTTACATAGTTTCTGTGCCCTGTTTCAACATAAATGGCAGTGAATGGGGTTTAAAAACGCAGTCATTGTCGAATTTTAACAACAACATTTGTAGCGATCTCTGCTAATTGTGAGAAGTCAAAAACAGAGTGGTATGGTCCTTTAATTTGCTGTTTTGTTTTTAATTAGTAGTAACATACATTTCATAAGTGTCTCTGTAGATAAACATTATATGTAATACTCGAGTGCCACCCACTTTAAGCATGTTTAATTGTCAAATATTCCATGTTTACAGAACACATTTTAGTTTGTGAGTTTGTTGAGTTAAATTATAAAACTAGGTAAAAAAATGGAAAACAGAATATGGTAACAACACATTGAATAAATATTCCTTAAGAGTGATTAAGATGGTGAGAAGTGATCTGTAGGCTTCTTTTAATTTGCTGTTTGCATGCAAACTCTACGCATAGTGACTCGCTCAGCGCTGTTTAATTTTCTGTTATTTGTTATCATTTATCCAGTTACATTAAAGTTGTGTTCAGCCACCTACTGTAGTGTACTCGAGCTAAATTGTTTCACTCGTCTCACTGGTCACTTCCTTGCTGGTTGTAATTAAATATTGAGCAGCATTTTCATGGATGGCTGGACTCAGGCTAGACAGAGTGTGATGGAGCACACAGCCACTGTGACACAGCATTTTGAAAGTATTTTGTTACCTTAATTTGATGTATTTTCTGCTAAAACAGGATGTTTGGCTGGGACATAAGAGAGATGATTTAAACTGTCAGGTAGGTGAAACAAATGGGGTTTTTCTCGGCAGGAGAAAATGGCAGATTTATAGGAATGAAATTACCTCAACACATAAAGGATTAGATTTTGATATAAAAATGCTGTTGTATTTATTGTTATTGGGTGTGGAGGATTAAATAAAATTGTGTTTGTGTTATTATCAGTATGTGTGGATAACTGAATGTGACCTTAAGTGAATATTTAAATTGTGCGTACTTAATCATCTTTTATTTGAGCCTCCTCTGACTTATTAACAGTGCTGCTTTGGACATTCTCAGATGGAACTGATCAGATGTGAATTGCTAACAGGGCTGCAACACCAGTTTTAATTGCAATCTTGGTTCAGGGGGAAATTCAAAACAAATACAAAGTAGCAAGAAATAGGCCAACATTAACACTCAGTGTGCATAATGAGAAAGAGAGCCCAGCAGAAACGTAAAGGTGAAAACAGATTCTCTCTGTTCAAATGTGTTAACTTCTGCTAAAGAGAACTTGTATTCCTGGGGTTAGAAAACTAAAAAAAATCACAAATAAAGCTTAAAGACACAACTGTTAAGTAACTGCAAAGCTGATACAAACACGTACAAGATTACATGTCGATTAGCTGTGTGCTTCTCAATGAACCCTTTAAAGTCCTCTGTGTAAAATCTGTTTGTTTCAACTCATGAATACTCTTTCTTTTTGCTTCTGTATGTTGTATGTTAATGTGATTTTCTAAACTGCTCCCCTTGACATCTTAATTTCTCACAGATGTTTCTTCTTTCCAGCTCTGTTACAAAAAATGACCCTGTTGCTATGAAACCTATTGTTTAGTGCAAAAGCATTGATTCTTCTGTGTTGAGGAAAACTGGTGAGCGACACTCAACTGAGTCATGTGGTGATGTTCACATTTTCTGTTGTTCGGCCTGCATTTAATGTAATCATATCTACAGCTACATGTTTCGTGACTAAATTACGAGACATAAAATGATGGAACATGAAAAGGAGCAAAAATGGTGAGTGCATATCCAGTCGCAGAAACTATTGAACAGACCTTCGAAATTTTATAGCGCTGCTTTTCACAAACAATATTTTGAGAGTCCACGACAAGGTCGCTCAAGAATATCAAGGCTGCCTGCCTATTTGACTGTTTCATTAGTCTTGAAAGTGCTATCCATCTATTTTTAATATAGAAGAGGAAGGCAAGAGAATTGAGGACAAGAGTGTGGCACAGGGACAAACTGCGAACGGGAGATGTTTATGAATTCAGAGAACTTCTAATTGCTGCTGTGCCTTGTGAGAACAATTCAATAAACAAGTCATAACTGTTCATCAAGCCCAATTAAGTCTTTAATTGTCTCCAACTATAATTAACACCCTAACATGACCACTGTAATGAATAGAAACAATTCCATTTGAGGTTTAAAAAAAAAAAAAAAAAGAAAAGAAAAATCGACAACACCATTTTGCCTCCCGCTCTGCTCCTGCTCTCTACCAGTCTATTTTCCATGAATCTGTTGCACTGTTTTTGTCTCTGCCTGCCTGTCTCTAAAGTCTTCCTGTGTGATTTCTAGCCATTCTTTTGTAGCTAATGACAGCCGACCTGAGGGCTAAGTTGCTTGTTACTGTAATGACCTGTAGATCTCAGCAGTGGACACACTTGTGCACACGCACACTCATAAACACACACTCATAAACACAGACTGCTAAACACAATAGCTGTTTGTTAATGAGTTGATATTTGGAGCCTTTTTGTATCTCCCTTGACTGCCTTTAGTGTGCGTCCATGGTCAGAACACCCCTGTGATGCGTGAGTATGTATCTGTATGTAAGTCCCATCCTGTGCTTTTGTCTATGTGCAACCATTGGACAGCGTTTGTGTTTCTTTATTTGCTCCAGATCATTACAGCCAGTTAGAAGTATGGCCAAAAAAAGCACATGGAGCATCCATGGCCAAAACCGCAGATGTGTTGACTATAGATGCAGCCATTAGGGTTTTCTTAGCCAAAAGGACAGATGTGTTAGTACCAGAGAGCTACGTCACCTCACACACTGCCAGCAACCAACTCTGGGAAAGAGAAACTAGACAGGCGGATATAATTCAGAACACAAGATTATTATACAAGGGGAAGTACAAAGTGTATTCCAGTGATCCTGTGTCAGGTATTTCATGACTCATCGTGGCTCTGTGTAATCGGTATGCTATCTTAAGCACCAGCCTCTAGTCTACACCATGAATCACCAGTGTTTGTCTAATTCTCTTCCTCTCCTTTGTTCCTTGTTCAAAATATACCCAAATGCTCTGTCTCCCTCTGACCTTTTAAGCTGAGCTGCATGCTAGAAACAAACTGAATAAATAAATGATGAGGAGATTATATTTGCTAATTTGCCCTGTGCCCTTTGTTGCCTCGTTGAAATGTGGAATGCCTCTCCCCGGATTTGATCCTTGAACTGCGAGTGTGTGTTCACTGGAATGGATGGTTTGTTTACGTTTATACTTAAATCTGATTCTCCAACCTAAATTTCACCAGAATATATAATAAGATTGCGGGAAAAGTTAGAAGGAGTTTTTAGAAAACCTATCACAGTTATCTTTCAACGTGGTTCCCTCCTACAATAACACATCTAGTCTTATTTTCATAACCTTTCCTACTGTGGAATTGTGGTTTTGAACATTGTGCTAGTGAAGAGCATTATGGGAGAGATTATCTCCTGTAACTGTTTCGGGACATCAGCATGGCTGGCCCCTTAAATAATGTGATCCTTTTTCAAGCAGCCACCATCAGCACTCCTTCTGCATCCCAGAACACATGGGCCATCACCTTGCCTCATCGATTTGGCCTCTTTGAGAGCCTGGGACTCCACAGTTTCAATTGGTCTTTCTTTTCTGGTGGGAAGTTTTGGACAAAGGTCTTATCCACAACCATGAGCTGACTTCTCTTGGGATCCACCTCAAAAATGGCAAGATTATTCCTCAACATGTTCCACAGAATCCGCTTTCCATCACACCCAAAGAGTTTTAGGACCAAGCAAGCCAAGACAAGACCTACGTAATTTTGAGTTTGTCGTGGACGCTTTCCTGGTAGATTTCCAGCTCTCTGGTAATGTAAGGCAATGATTACATCAAAACATGATAAAATGGAAATTGCAACACTTGAAAAGCATAATCTTTTGTTCCAGGGGATTAAATTTAATTGTGCAATTACAGCAAATGCAAACTTTACTAACATCATATTTAATATTTGGTAATAAATCTTTTGCAGCGAGTGCAAGTTAAAACATAACAAATTTAACAGAACATGCTTGTTCTTAATGTTAGGGACAATTGGGCTGCTAGATTGTTCTTAAAAAAAAGCCTTTTTTTGAATGGAAATGTGCACGTTTTACATTGTAATGCAGTATAAATGAAAACACACTCAGAAACACTTAAAGCTTTAAGCAAGTACGTTAACCTTAGTCATTGTTTTGCTTTAAATCTAATCCACAAACATTTCACTAACTAAATACTTACAAACTGCATAGTAAGTTCTGCTTTCACACTCTCTTTATGTTTGGTAAACTGCGTTGTAGATAAACTGTTAAAAGAACAAATCTGCTTTAGACACATCTGTTGGCATCAATGCCTGTGGTAGACTTTAGGAGCTGAACTTGTCTATAAAAAAGAGAAATCTACACTGCAGAGTCCTGACTTCATATATAATGTGTGACATTTCACACCCAAGTATAAAAGAGGGTGAAAAATAATGAGTGAACTGTGTTCAAAAGCCTCAAAATAACTGTATATCTTTTGTCTGGGGTGACACCGGGAAGTCTTTGACTTGAAAAAATCTCACCGCTCTCCTGCTGAAATCATAAATCTATGATTAGTCACAAGGCCCAACCCAGCGATCACTCAGCAAGCGATCAGAATTTAATTCCCTGTCCATCACAAAGCAAGGCCAAAGAGCCCTTCTGCTGATCTGTCCACCCCTCCCTGCCTTCATTCTCTTCATCTCTCTCTATCTCTCCTTCTCATTCTACAGGGCTCCCTTGTTTTCACATACTTATTCATGCGCTTTACCATTAATCAATCCTATACAGTGCCACATTTAAAATCTTCCCACCTCTCTTCTCATCTCTCTCTGCGTTGGTGTCATCCTGCTTGCAATGTGAGCTCAGCCTCTGGCTCATGCAGGACAAGTTAAACTGATTCACCAGGGCAGAGCATAGCTTACAGACAACAGAAGAGGCAGAGGACACCATGAGACATTTTCTCCACTTGAACAAACATGACCCACAGTTCTTTTTTTCCCCAGATGTTTTGTGGATAAAATTTGTGCGTGGTGGGATCAAGGCAGAGGCACAGATGCATGAATGCGTACATGCAAATTCCTAAAATACCCAAGTGTTCCACGATTTGTGGTTCCTCTGTGTCTTTTAATGTATTTTTATGATCTCACCACTTGCAAGCTGAGCTCTTCAGGGACTTGTATTTGTTTCTTTAAAAGCCAAATCTTTCCTTCCCTTTGCACATTAAAGTGAACATCATAAACCAATTAAGGAAAGACAAAGGACAATGGAAACAAGGGATGAAGAGGTGAACCTTACTTTTGTCTCTGCATTTTACACAAATATGAGTATATATACTGTAAGAAAGCTTTTCATCTCGTCTGTTTTTCTTGCATTTCATGTTATCCTCTTTGATGCTCTCTCCACTGCTTCTCACCTGGGTAAAAATGACATAAAAAGAGTCTTTGATGGCTAGATTGGTGAGATCTGATCATCTCTTATCCTTTCACCTTTTTTTCCCCATCACTCCCCTTCTCATTTATTTCAGGTACTTTTTTTCTTTTGTAGTCCTTTATATTATTTTGAGTGTCTCTTAGTTTCTCTCCTATCAATTTTTCTTTCTCTTGCATTACTGTAAAAGCACTTGTCAGAAACGCGTCCGTCCATCTGTGAGCCTATCGGTCTTCTCTCCTCTTCTGCTAAATGTCATCTCCAGTATTAAATGCTTTGCTGTCCCAGCTGGCAGAAAAATGGAATTATATGGACCATACACTCTTGACATTTAAATGACAGACATAGAAATAGAAAAATCCTGTATGGATAAATGGATATACACTGCAGTTACGTTGGTACACATACACACACAGACACACACACACACACACACACACACACACCTACAAACACACACACTGGACTTTTCTGTCCAGACAAGGCAGATGATTGACTGCCTCAAAGAGGATTTTGTTTCTGTCTGTTAAAATGATCAAGCCAGGACTGAAATCTGTCAGAGTGATGATACAGATTACAGTGAAAGACAAGTTAAGAAGACGAAGGTAATCAGTTCAGGAAGAGACAGATTTAAATAACAGGATTAATACAATTGAAGATTACGCGCTGCACACATAGTGTTCATCTAAGTCTCGCCGACTCACATACTTATGGACGAGCGGCAAGGGGCGTGACAGACTGAAGGGGAGAGAGAATGATGGGTTGCTGTTGTCGGTGAATTGAGGAATGATTGCTCTCTTTCAGGCATTTATGATTGCTGTTTCTTTTGAAGCTTTGAAGTGAGGGTGAGCGCTTGTGTGTGCATGTGTGCACGTTCGCTCTGTGTTGCTCTATGTGCTATCAGAGGATAACATGAGTGTGTCCAATAGGAGTGAGTGATCTTTTCTCTGGCACATTAGAGTGTGAGTGCATGGATGCCTAATGACACTACAGGCGAGGAGGCAGAAAGGAACTGTTGGCTTCAACATCATCCCACTCATACAGGAGAAACACACACACACACACACACACACACACAAAATTCACTACATTTCCTCTGTGGTGCACATCAGTCTGACTTTGTTAAAGCTGGTTTTGCTGTACTCAAAGATTGTGTAGCAGTTAAGACCCGGTGCTGGCCGGGGATTGAAATCCCGCCAGGACTCTCCCTACTTTCAACATCCTGTTCTGCCTTCTTCCATCTCTCGGCTCTCCACGTCTCCTGCTTTCTCTGTGCGTCTTCGCTATCGTTTCCAGCTTCTATCCAGCCCTCTGTATGGTTGCATTAGTATGTATGGCCGTGTACTTGAGGGTTTAGAGGTTTATGTCTCCTAATAGACAGAGATTTGTCCTGTCACACCAACACCCACATGCAGCTTAAAGAGAGAGAGAGACAGAGTGAAGACGACTCCCTCGGCTCTGTGTGTGAAGGGCCGAGAAAGAACATTTATGTTCCTGTCTTATCTCCAGAGAGAAAGGTTCCATTTCTGTACAGACAAAATATAAAGCATTCATTTGTGGCTTTCTCCTCTTTTCTCCCACGCTTTTCATCTTCCTCTTTCCCCCTCTCCCGCTCTCTCTCACTGTGTGTCTCTCTCCCTCTTTCACTGATTGGATTAAGACCAAAGAAACAGAGTGAGGAGATGAGGAAGGGATGAGGGCTTATTAAGCATGTGCGAAGTGAGATGACATAAAGCTGTACAGTAAGAGCTTGAGGAAGAGGTGTACTGTAAGTGGCCATGTGTGTAAATGTGTGTAGTGTTTGTGTGCGCATGGCAAATTCCTGTATTTACCCTCGCAGAAGGTAGGGTGAGAATAGGGAGGAAGTGAGGCGTTTAGCTGTGGAGCACTTTAATCAAGGGGCGAGCAATCCTGCATGACCCACTCTGTCATCCATTATTGATGCCTGCCTGAGCCAGGCTGATGAATCATTAAGCCACTCATCAGGCCTGGGAATTCTGCCTCCTCCTCGGCCGATGACACTCATTTACATAAATCACACGCTGCCATTTCTCACATGCTCACACACAAACACAAACACACACCCACTCGCAGCCACACACACAAAATGAATCGATTTTGGCTTGCTTTGCAAAGTGCACGACTCACAATTTTTTTCAAAGCTTTTCCAAAAACACACATCTTTGTCATACCTGGAAGAGACAAGTGAACTCGGGCTGTGAACACAGAATTTACAACGGGGCTTATAGTGTTTACATCAAGCACTCAGTGGCTGCAACACCTGCATGTACAGAAATGAGAGATGATGTTTCATATCCTCCAGACATCGCATTATAACGGTTTCCCCTTGCATGTTTTGCATATGTAATCCAAACAATCACACACACGTGCAAAGCTAACTTTACATGAGGAGAGAAGGGAGTGAAGCAGGAGGAATGACAGGGAGTGAAACAAAAAGAGGCAGAAAGAAGCAGATCTTACAGAGTTTGTGTTTGCTTCTTGCCTCTGGCTCTTATGGCAGAGGAAAAGTGGAGAATCTTAGCAAAATTGATGAATACCCATGGCATGCAGGCGCAGATGCACTCACACAATCCTCCCACACATTTCCTCTCATCTTTGTGGGGGTTTCCCTTACTTCCCTCCCCTCTCCTCTCCTCTCCTCTCCTCTCCTTTCCTCTCTCCCCTGCTCTCCCCTCTCCTCTCTCTATTCTCCTCTCCTTCTCCTGTTTTCATGTCTTTCCATTCAGTGTTGTGACTAATCCCGTACCACAGGGAAAGAATATACCTCACAGCAAGGGTAGGAAGGCCCCATAGCAGACGCATGCTGAAAACATACAAATACAATCACACCAAACATACATACACAAGCAGACAGAGGGAACCGGCACCCTGCCCATACAAAGGAGGTAGCCAAGGCCTTGTGGCTGGTAGCTGGGGGCTGCTTGCAGACCACTGTGATCCTGCCATCCTGGCAGCACAGCGCCAGGACATTTCTGCACAGCGCTAAGCTGAGCGCCTGGCATCTCCAATCTGCTAAACATAGGAATGCTGCTGCTCATGATAATTGCAGCGGGTTGTTCTCTCCATCGCGCCTGATGCGAAGGCAGGTTGAAGCAAACGGCATGAATTATTAGTGTCTGCATCGCGGCTCGTGCTGCTGGTGGAGGTAAGTCTGATATAATATGATGCATTGTCACTGATGCATGACCGACCCTGCACTATCAGAATGTCCTAGTAGGTCCTATCTGCTCTGATACATAAACATGAGAGAACACCAGAATGAACACACAAGAGCACAGACAATGTTATTATAATACTACATGCATTTTTGCTCCACTTGTGTTCTAGTGTTTTGGTTTTTTTTTTTGGTTTCCCTCTCTGTATGTATGTTAATGCACAAGTGCTCCTCTGCATATCTGCACACATGGGAGCAGTAGATTCACAAGAGATATAATGACGTAATAGTTCAATAATGCCCTTTCATCTCCCTGAATCCTTGACCCTAACATTGACCTTTTTGTAGTTTGTTTTTCCCCAGAGCTATCTGTCAGAGGTCAGAGGGGAAAGGTGAAAGGTCAGGGATAAAAGGATGTGGCTGAAACAGCAGAAACATGAGGCCTCATCATGAAGTTCAACAAAGCTTCATTAATTAAAAGTTCTTGCAATCATATTATTTTATATTAGTGCTGGCTGGATGAGATTCTGAAAGCTCACAAATCTATTGAAGTCAAAGATTTATTGTAACATAAAGTGTCTTCATGACGATAAAAAATTCATCTGTCGACAATCATCCAAATAAAATTTTCAACATGCAAATTAGCAGTGCATACATGTTATATAATAAGTGTTAAATAGTTATGTCAGTCCTTCACTTCCTCTAATTCAGGCTACGACTTAAAACAGTCTGAGTGTGTTGGTGTATCCAGCTTAGCAGTATGCACCAGAACAGCCTATTCTGTGCAAGGCACAGCAATGCAAAACATGAAAGCCTTGATCTTATGTCAATGATTTCAGGGAAGTGAAACTTGTTCATATGCATTAAAATTCCTCTGCCACTTTGATCTATAAATGCAACGTGCCTGCTAGCCTTCTTTCAGTTGCAGTTATTTTAATAAAATGCCCTTATGCACATTAAAATTGGAAACGAAAATATGATCTGAGGATCAAGCTGAGGATGAAATCCAAGTTGCTTTATTCAGAAGGAAGCCCCTCTGTCTCGGCTTGGCTGGGAGTGATTCCTGGGCTTCTGCTCGACCAGGAGGTGCTGGTTTACAGCTTCTCTCTCCATGAGTCATCTCTCCTCCAGAGAAGAGATAATTAATTTGTCTGAGCTGCTCTTAACCTATTCATGAGAGTCAGTGGTGGAGAAACACAGACATTCAAGCACACAGGTACAAATATGTGTAACAAGCGCACCACATGTGTGCAGGCACATGCTGCACTGCATGCACGTCGACTTGATGGAGCTGTAATTGCATTCTGGCATCTGTTCCCACTTGAAAGCATGAATTCAGGTAGAGCCGCAGAGGCAGAGTCAGATTCAGAGGCTACAAAGAAATACTGACCACCAAATAATGCACACCCTTTCTTTTCTTTCATTCCTTCAAGGACTTTTCAACAATATTGCGGCTGCAATATTACTCCCATTGCTGGCACACACAGAATCCCATAGAGGCATGCCGTGCACACATATGCACACAAACACAAACCCTCACACTGCAAGATTCAAAGGCCTAAACAGTTGAACCCTGGCCCTGCTAAAAAATGAATGGACTGCAAAGATGAGACGGAAAGCAAAGGGAGAGGGAGATAACAGGGGTGTCAGGGAGACGAGGATGAGAGCAAAGCTTTTGACGAGAGAAATGGATGGAGGAAGAAACAGAAGACAGTGGCAAACGATAGTTTTAATAGATGGGAAAAGAAAGAGACAGAGGTTGTGGAGTCCAGGAGAATAAAAGAGGATAAGATCAAACCTTGAATGAGACATGACATCCTAATAAATGTGATACAAAAAACGACTTTTATCTCTTCAATGCTTCATCTCTCATCTAATTTTCACCTTTTTCTATTTTTTTCAGGACTTGGGCAATGATACTCTTTTGATAACTACGATTTGAGGGTTTTGGGCAGTACTGTATGGTTTAGTTTGGAGCCTGTCTCTCAGTTTCTACCTGAACTGGTGTTCCAGATGGTTCATCAAACATTCTGTAATTATCAAACACTCTCTAATTGTATGTGAGTGTGTGTGTTTATGTGCTGGTGAGTCTCCAGGTAATTATCTGATGCTGCGATCACTAATGACCACATAGACAAACATCTGTCCCAAGGTAATATACAAAATGAGAAGTTGGCCATCTGTTGTGCTGTTGTGTGTGTGCATGCATGTACTGTACTGTGCATAATAACTTGTGTGTCACTCGAAACGTAGATCCAATACCAGACTTAGAACTTTAGAGATGTTTTGCACACTTTGTGATCAAATGTTAAATAAACAGAAGCAGCCTGCGGTATTTCGTGATAACAGACAAACTATTACCAAACACTCTCAGCCCACATGAAGCCTTCCAAACGTGCTCACACACACCCACGCAGAGCTCACGCAGGTCAGCTCGGGCCCGCAGACAAGCATACAGTTATGCTGCAAGAGCAGATTTTACCTGTCATGCATCAGACCAAAACACAAATAAAAAAATCCTTCCAATTCACAAAGCAGCATCTTTGGTCTGAAATTTAAGTCCAAATGGAGGGCTATGTTATCTTGGTGAAACGTCCTTTCGGTGTTTAAAAAAACAGTTTTTTCTAAGTTTAAATGATCCTGTAATTCATGCATTCATACCAAGGTTTTGTGTGTATGCTTGTCCTTTCAGTATGCAGCAGTGCCAAACAGACACACATAACGAAGAAATCAGTCGTCAGTAAATTGAATAAAAATCATCTGCATCTCTAAGGTGAACAAGCGTCACAAAGCCAGCCGAGTGCACTCCAGAAGAGGCACAAAGACACCTATACATAGGTAGAAATGAATGTGCTTGTATACCTCGCATCTCCCTCTTTTTACCCATCCTTCCTGAGGGTGTGCTGCGCTACTGTTCAGAGACTGGCAGGTTATGTCACCTCAAACAATGGGTTCATTTACAAGTTACACAATGCAGCACAAACAAGCAGGCAGAGAACTCGCTAGGTAAAAGAGAAAGAAACAGGGGTGGGGGCGAGAAGAAAAAAAAAATCAAAGAATGCTAAGAATGAGTTTGGAAAAGTCAGAAAATACTGAGGCAACAGAGTAAAGACACCACATTTCCTCTGAGGAACCATCCTGGTTATCAAGTAGAGGTTATTATGCTATGAAGCACTAATGAATTCATTAGCTAAATGAAATGTCAATAAAGGCTTGAGAGAGTGTTAAAATCGATGCCAACTGTCTTGCTCTCCCTCTCCTTCCCTCCTCTTTCTCTTCATCCTATCTCACCCATCTGTCCCAATTATCCACCTTTCTCCACAACACACACTTGCGGCTGCACTCTCTCCAGAGTGT
>JAQFJA010000025.1:13733168-13744108 GCA_029874485.1 Naso brachycentron | reverse complement strand
GAGGAGGCAGAGATAGAGTGATATAACTGGGACATGAGAAAAGACCGCTCTGTGAGGGTTGGGCTTTGATGCAGGCGCGCGCACACACACACACACACACACGCAAGCACAGGAGGGAGGCAAAATGTGATAGAAGAGTACAACACATGAAAATGCAAGCATTATCAAAGGATTTCTTTCTTTTTATAAATTTTCTCTTCATATCTCCCTCGTTTCATGTCCAGGTCTCATGAGACAGCTCTTAACCCAGTATGACCACTCATGTACAGTACACACACGTGGACACGTGTGCACATGAACACAATGGGGAAAAAAAGCTCATCTCATGTGGAAAAAAAAGGCTGAATATGAGACACACAAAATAGTGAAGTCTGTGTGTTTAACAAAGCTGATTTTCAAACAGATTGGTAGATTGTTGCTGCAGATAATTCTAGTTATTTTTGCCTCGTGAAGGAAGGCTGACGTTGGAGGGGGAGACATGAGTGACAGCAATACATCTTCCCCCTGGTGTATCACTCATTGTCATGTTCCCTGTATCCCTGAACTCAAACGGATGAAATGGCAGAGGCAAAGTGTGGAGGGATGAATAATGTAATAGAGAATGTGATAAATAGTGCCAAAGCTAAAAAGTGAGTGCTATTGGGTTACGAAACTTAGCATCTTGTGTTCATGACGAGTCAAACAGCACAGAGAGGTGGCTGAGTAGAATGGCCTTGGATATAGTCACTATGAATTATACACTTGTACCATAACTATACCGTCATATATGCACATACAGTGCATATTCTTTTACATATACTGTCAGCTTTACAGATTTTTTTGACAACAATTTGTGGCTCAGTATTCTTGTTTTACTATTATTTTTTGCATACAGGCACAAAGGATTAACGGGGGGTAAACATGAATGGGAAGTCAAAAGGCTGTGTGTATTTATATTTGCACAGTCATGCAACAGAGAACATTTACTCATCATTTTCTTAACTTCTTTTTATTGTATTAGCCAACACTGCAGTAGGGCAGGAATGATACTGTATATCGGTTTGCCGATATTTTTGGTCAATATCGGCCTATTGCCAGTAGTGGACAAAGTACTCCATCCCAGTACTTGAGTCAGAGTATAGACACTCCTGGTCAAATATTACTCCACTACAAGTAAAAGCTGCTCAGTCAAAATTTTACTCGAGATAAAGTACTAAAGTACATGCTTTTAAAAAGACTTAAGTATTCAAAAGCACTAGCAAAAGTACATTTTATTTTTCATATCAATACATTGCTGTAATGTCTTCACAATGCATTTATAGAACCTCGTAACTCTCTGCAACCACCTAGCATGCACTGACTTGCTTGTAGAACCACTATGCTATACAAAGTAGCAGGGTTTTACTTTACAGTCTTCTACTGCAAACAAACTACATCCCCGCTTTCAAAAACTTGCCGTTGTTGAACCACTTGACTGACTACACAGGAACAGAACACATAGCACACATTTGCCCTGTATTTTTCCTTGTCTTTGGAAAGTGATGGAAATCCCTCCAGTGACTTATTTCCTTCCATGAAGAACACAGCGTGTGACCAAAAAAAAAAAAAGAAAAAAGAAAAAAGAAAAAAGGCTGGCCTAAAAGTGACGAGTACTTCACAGCCTTCGTAAAAATGTCATGGAGTTAAAAGTAAAATATTTGTCTTTGAAATGCAGTGAATGCAGTGGAGTGAAAGTAATAAGTAGCCTATCCAAAAAAGCAAATACTCAAGTAAAATACAGATACTCAAAAAATGTACTTAAGTACAGTACTTAAGTAAATTTACTTCATTACTATCCACCACTGCAGCTGGCTAATCAAAGCTAAAGCACTTACTTGTGACTTACCTGTCTTCAACCCCAAACCCTCCATCCAGGCTCACCAGCAGGTGAACGCCAGCCATAGATTTACTCTTGTGTTGAATCAAGCTTTGCCTGCTTGTCATTTTGCCTTGCTATGGTTAGTTTTCTTTGGTGCAGTCTCCACCATTGCATCTTTTTGGCCTTTATTATGTTAACAGCCTGGTTGCTGGACTTTGCAAGCCTTGTCTGGCTGACTGTTGGTCCTACCACCTGCGTGTTATTGGCTAAGGGGTTCACACCCCGCATCCCCATCTAACCCCCCCATCACTACCACACCCCGAAGGCTGATACCCAGACACATCCTGCCTAAACAAAACAAAACAAAATACAGCCAGAATACTGCCAGAGGAAAGACACTCTGTGTATGCAGACACTACTAGCTTACATACCTCCAGTACAAAGCCCCTCACCTTTAAAGTTCTTGTTGAGTGAATGACACCTGTGGTTACAGTTGTAACATCAAGTACAGTTTAGAACTACAGCAAGCATTTATTGAACAGCATCTTCATCAGAAAACAACTGAAAATAACTTGTGCGTCATTATTAACAGCACTGCCAAACAAATTCTTGGTTTGTTAATAAAGCACTCAGTCAGTAATAATTGCAAACATGAACTGATTTCATGCTGCATGCGGCACAAGTAGCCTTCTCTACAGAAGCAGGATAGCTCTAAACACGGCAGCTCACTGTAGCTGCTTCTTCTTTTTTCATTACATCCTGCAATATTGATTCATTGTCTTTATTTGTGGACACACGCTTGCGGTCAGCACTAAGTACAAACTACTTCAAAATAAAAGCCACCCTGTGTTTAACTCTTTTAATGCAAACTAGCAGCAATAAAATGTTCTGTTTGCGTCAGATCTTAATATGACAATAAGGTAGCATGAAAGGAAGTGAACAGCAACAGTGAGGCTGTTGTACAGGATTACATGCTGTATTTTTTCTATAAATGTGTGTGTCTGAAGGCATTTATATTCAGTGTGGGAATGGTGGATTCTGTCACTAACAATTAAAAACTCCTATATACACAGAGATAATCTCTAAATGCAAATAAATGGGTACTCCTTACAACTAAAACAAGGGGCTGATTTGATGTTAACCTTAAGGGGGATATTTTTAAATAAAACCTCAGAGAACACAGATGAAGAGTTCATTTGGAAAGATATATTAACACCATTCTCAAAATGAATAAATCAACACCAGCCTGATTGATATTCTCTTGGATGCACAACAAAAAATGATTTATGAACATATTTTTAAAAAAGGCTATCTTATCAAAACAACCCAACACTAGTTTGATTAATATTCCCTGGAGTGCGACAAAAGCATTGTTTATGAAAATAAATTTAAAAAAGGCGATATCAGTTCTTGCAAATGAAGCCTTCAGATATGGATGCAAGAAAGAGAGACAGACAGGACCTCAATTAAACTTGGTTACCATGCTCCTGATCTAGCAGGCCTGCTGCGGGCTCGTAATTATTTTTCACCAATCATGGGTCTATGTGAGTCGACTCATTTGGACATTGCATCCCAGAGGCCGGTTTGAAGGGAGAAAGAGGAAAAAAAGGCATTTTCCCTTGTTAGGAGATTTGTCCCTCCTTGTTAACTATAGATTTAGTGTGGAAATGTACATGGAACGACAATTTACCCAATCACAACTAATCACCATAATGCTTGTTAAACACTGTAACATACTGCGTATCCAATGACTTCCACCTTCCTGCTGTAAAAATACAAAGCAGGGAAGTTGTACCTCTGATGAGTATGAGGGTTTTAGCCATATAGAATTAGACTTCTGTGTCAGCTTTTTCCTACCTTGTCAGCTCTTTCACTTGACTGGAGGTACGGCTGAGGAGATGAGGCGAAAAATTCTTTGGGCCTATATCAGCATCATAATGGGCTGCCGATTTCCCTGCAGCCACTAAGGAGGAGCAGTGTGGATGCATGCTATTTGCAGGCAACAGCTGTTTGTCAAAGATATGATTATGTAGAATGATGCAGGTACATCAGAAGTTTCAATCTCGAATCTCACAGCATGGAAGCCTAAATGGCTCTCTTCGATTCATGTATCTTAGATCACACAAATAGTGACGTATGGGGTGCAAGAGATGAGGTAAAAAGATTATGAAAGCTTGCTTTCCAAGGAGAGGATAAGACAATCCCATGCAAGCACGTCTGTGTTGAGATATTTTCAAAGTGTTACAGTCCCCTCTGTTGTTGCTGAATTCTGAAAAAAGCAAGGCCACATAATTCAGCAGCAATATGTTTTCGGACGAGGGAGAAAGATCTCTAAATCTGCAGCTTCATGCAGCTCCTCCCCGCCTCTGATTTCTGCCGCTTGGCTTGCCAGATAAGATTCTGAACTTCAAACATGCAGTCAATGCTCATCCTGTTAGAGCAGAGATAGCGGATGAGGCTTTCTGAGTTCGGAGATGTTTCTACATAGATGGTATGTGGGCCTGCTGCGAAGATGGTGATAATGTTACACCATGCATACACAATTACACACACGGAAAGTAACACAAACGGCAAATCCCAAAACATGGAGAAAAGCTTGTGTATTTACCAGCATAGGCATATGAACTGTTAATTTCTATAATCAGCCATAAAGATGCAGTTAATCAAATACAAACATTTGCAGAAATAGGTTGCACTTCCAAACTGTCTCTGATTCCTCTTAAACCCACTCTAAGTGTTTCATATTGAACATCCCATGCGTGTCTGTCTGGAAAGCTGGTAATGGAATATTTATAGAATTTTTTTGGGAATACTTGAGGGAAACTCTGGTTATAACAAATGCTTTTGTTCTTCTGAGGCAAAATTTCTTTTTTCCTAAGTTGCATTTCTGCCTCTGTCTGTCTCTCTTTTTGTCCCAAACTCTCTGCTGCTCTCTCTGTTTCTGCCTTTGTGTCTTATTGTATATACAGTATCTGTCTCTGTGCTTTCCTACCTTTCTGTCTATCTGTCAGATTTTTCAACAACCTCAAAACCTGAGTGCAGTCAGCACCTCAATCTGAACCTCACTCTCAATGTATTTAAGTAGAAACCATCATATAACAGTAATCCCTCAGAACCCATTTATCATGCAGGCTATGCTTTGTCCAGTGTAGCAACATGGAACTACATATGCGTGCTGGATCTCAAAATTGTCTTTAATAACTGTGCCTACTGTCACTTCATGAACCCTCTGACAGCTGGAAACTCCTAAATCTTTCCCCGCAGGGAACTGGATCTCGGCACCACAGCAGTTCACTCTTGCTTGCAGTGCAGTGTTGTCACTGACAGGTGAAAATGAGAATTCTCCATTTTTGTCTTTGTTAAGATGCAGAATATATGTTCAATGTTTGCTATTTGGCTGATTCAACACAACACTGACTAAATTTGGGCTCACGTGAACATCTGTACACCCTGGCATTTACAAAATGGCAGCGCAGCATGTGTTTGATGTTAACATGTTCCAGAGAGCATTACTGTTAAATGTCGCAAGATAATCACAAAATGCTTGTCAGGTCAGTTGTTTAGTTTGTTTTGTTCTGGACTTCCTGTTTTATTTGGTTAGTATTCTCTCACTTACCGTTTGTGTTTCGTCTTGGTGTCTTTACTACCTGTGTGTGTGATTGTCCATTGTCTTCACCTGTGTCTCGTTATCTCCTCTCCTCCTGGGTATATATGCCTCTCTCTCCCAGTGTGTCTTTGTCAGATTGTCTGCGTCACTTGTGAGTAGCTTTCCGGCATTGTTTTCTCGTTTGATTCCTCGTGTTTGACCCAGTTTGTTCCCTTGTGATCTGTTTTTGCCTAGTGATTTGGTACTTTTGCTTGAGACTCCTTTTTGCTTGTTTTGACCCTTGCCTGGTTTTGGACTAACCCTTCTGCAACGTGTTTTTTGTACTTTTGCTTTTGCTGACTGCCTTTTTGTGTACTGACCCTGGACTGTTAATAAATACTGCATCTACTCACCTGTCTGTCTCTGGTCTGCTCTGTGGGTCCCAGTTTGTCTGTCTGAACCTGACATGCTGTTCTCTTTTGTATTATTAAATGTTCTATAGCCTATTCTGTATTTTGAGGAGCCCCTCGAAAACGAGATAATGTATCTCAAGAGGTTATTCCTAATAAAGATATTGAATTTCGCAGAATAATGTAATTATAACACCTGCCTTACTTATTACTACACCTAGGCCTACTAGATGTGGATGAACTTCTCCACTCCATGTTTCGCTTTATTTCAAATGTGACTTTTTTTTTTTATTTTACTCATAAAGCAAACAGGTCAAATTTCAAGCTAAAATCATGTTTTATTTTTACATAGGCCACCAAAAAGGTTTTTTAGTCCAACATTCACAGGGGAAAAAAAACAAAACTAACAAACAACCCAAACTCCGTTTGTGATCAAATCCTAAATATTTTAAAGTTGCTAAAGCAACGTGTTTGTACAGGTTTGCGTACAGACAGAAAAACTTGCAGACAGCTGCGACCTCTAAACAGCATTAAAAATTATTTCACCGTCCACTAAACCCATGAAACGTTTTCCCGTGAAGGGGACGAATGTAAACACTGTGGGCGCGGCCAGTAGTTTCATCAAGTCACACACAAACAGGAGAGCCAAACAGGAAGTTGAAAGAAGTTGCTTCGAAGTAAAGCTGGGCTGAGCTCCAGAGGTAGTGAGTTTTACACAAAAGATATTATGAAAGAATAGAATATGAAGTATGTTTTCTAATTCAGCCCACTAAATAGAATTCATGTTCTTGTCCTCCTGAAAGATTTTCTCAGACAAATTATCCTCCTGCTCCAATGAGACGTCAGACCATTGCCACACTAAGCAGCAATACAATCCACAATAACAATAGGCAATGAATTCATTTTAAAGAGGTGGATAAGTTACTGAAAGTTAAGTATGGAAGAAAAACAATTAAGGAAAATTAATGCGTGAAATTGCAACCAGCCATTCAACAAGTCAGTCCTGTCTGTGTGTGGAAACATAAACCCTGAATCAAGGCAGATCCAAACGCTGTGGACTCATTCTGTATAAAATCATCATTCATCTGTGAGTCAATTCTGTTGAGAAACCATATAGGCCTACACTTCTTTTACATCTTGGGATGACTGCCACATTAAACTGGAAAATATTGTTCTTTTTTAATTTCTTCAGTTATAACCAACTTGTGTTCTTGTAAATAAAGATTTTATCAGAGGTGGCAAAGTACTCATATTCTTTACTTAAGTAGAAGTAGCCTACAGGTACTGGTGGAAGAAGTAAAAAGTGACTGGTGAAAGCAGAAGCACTGACTCAACTTATTTAGGCTACTCAAGTAAAAGTAATAAATTACTGCTTGTAAAATGTGCTCAAAGTAAAAGTAAGAGAAAAAACGTTTCCCTCTCAAGGACATTACTAGCAGCCATTCCTGTGCAAAGCTAACTGAACCTCACGTCACATTAATATAAAAGAATATTAAACTTTAAGGTGGAATCAGTAGGATTTGTCGGATCTGTTCCTGAACGCACCAGAAAATGAGTTGATTGTTGAGTCTCATTCCCAGAATGTCAGTTAGAGACATTTTGGGTTGTTAAAGCGTCCTGAGCCAAAAAGACAAAAACTTGAGTAAAAACTCTGGAGTAAAATCTTACACACAGCGAGGACAGCGGATTTATTCCCCCTTTACTTTCACTGTGTGCGCATTTTAAAGGGATCTTTTAACGGGCAGCAACCAAGACCTCAAGGTTCAGACTTTTATTTTAAAAATCCTTACCGGAAGTGCTTGTTTTCACGTTGCGTACGGTAACGTTACGGTTGTTTGCATCTTTGCGGACATTCATTCACGTCAAACGACCTGAAGCTGCGGAGGAATGGACGAGAAAGACGAGGACTTCGGTGAAGGTGAGCAGTTTTTCCGTGAGAAACCCGGAAAACAACAAACTTTCACACCGAGCGCAAACTTTACCTGCTGCCTCGTTTTGGTGTGAAAACCGCAGCGGAAGTTTTCAGACTCCTCTCTGCTGGGGTTTGAACTGGACTTTAACGAGTTAAACCGGTTTGGAAAATTCCGCTTGTTTGTGCTGGTTTACACTGATTTGAATGCCGTTACGTTCAGAATCGCGTGTGTGTGCGTTTGTTAAAGTTTGCAGCTGTTTTCATACATGAAGATGCTGTAACGTCTCTAACGCTGGAGTGACACTGTGCGACCTCAGCCGGATTCAGACAGACAGATGTGGGAGATAACTGCACCTCATAATTTAACTTGGACTGATAATTCTGGACCAGAATCACTGATATCGATACAAATACTGATACGTTTCTCATGAAAAGCTGCTCTTTCCTGTAACAGCAGCAGCAGCTCAAGAACAGACTTTTTCCTGTTGATAAACAAATGGCTAAAATATACTAACATCTTTTGAAAAATGTAATGTGCTGAATATATTACTTGACTGACTGAATATAGTTTGCTACAGCCTGTTTAAATCAGTCTGACACAGTTACACTTAATAATAGCAGGCTACAGTTTTAAAATGTAATATCAGCCAATGCTGCAGATCTAATTGAAGTCTGATTATGTATTATTTTTCTGTAAGTGGATAACTTGAACTTGAGTAGATCGGTTGTTCAAGTTGTTTTTTTTATTGTACCTGTACCTGTTGTAACCTTGAACACCTGCATTCTCTTCTTTAATCACTCTGCTTTGAGATAAAGAGCTCAGGATCAGACTCAGGCCTCCCACGCTAAATACTTCACATGACATGAAAAATACCACCAAAGTCAAACTCATGTACAGAATTTATTGCATGCTGAAAAGTTTAAAAGACAAACAAAAAACTGTGAAACTCCTGCTCACACATACAGGACTTAGTTATCAGAAACCAAATGTTTCTTTGGTGGCCACCTGGCAGACATCAGTAAGTGAGCAAAGGGTTAAAAAGGGTTTGTTCTGAAAAATATAAAAAGGTTTGTTAGAGTCTTTGTGTGACTGAGCAGGCAAGCAGCTTTATTTATATCGTGCAAACAGAGAGTCTTTTCAGAGTGCTGCACAGAGGGAAACAAAAGCACCAGAATGATATAAATACAGCAAGTTATAAAAACCTGAACAAAATTTATTTAGACAGAACTTTAAAGGACACATGACTTAAAATTAAATAGCACAAGTAAAGATTTAGGTTTCCTTAACAAAACTGGCAATCATGAGTAAGGCCTGACTGATATATCGGTTTGTTGATATTATTGGCTGATATTGGCCTATCACAGATATATGGGTATTGATGTTTACGTTCTCTGATGTGTGCAGATATTAAAAGTGTTTGTCAAGGCTGGAAAAATGCTCGGACCAATGATTTAAAATGGTGTAATTACATAGACTGTCCAGCAGAGGGCGGCCCATTACTCAATGACTAATAGGTGAAGTGTTTACTGTTCAGTGGTCTGTTTTTTGGAAGAAATTTTGTAAAAATGTCAGATATCCTGCTTCCATAACACATGTTTGTCACAAGTATTAGATACCACATTCAGCTGATATTGTATCTAATAATACAGGCCGTTATATCGGATATCAGAATTTTCTTCCTCCCAGATATCGGCCCCAAATATTCCACATTGGTTGGGCCCTAATCAGTGAAATCATTCACTGAAAGAAAAGAGGTTTTAAATTTGGATCAAGAGTTGGAGCGGGCTGTTCACTCATCAGAGCGTCAGTGGTTCGATCTCCGGTCCTTGATACTGAGCCCCAAATTTCTCCTGATGGTTCTTATGTCAGTGTGTGTGTGTGTGTGTGTCTGATTATCAGTTGTCTGTTCATATAAAGGCCCGTACATGAACACGTGAATGTTCTCATGCAGTCTGAAGGTGTGGTCGAAAGATGAGAACAGCGGCGCACAGATGTAGTGTGTTTATCTGAAAGTTCTAGATCAACAGGAAGTCGCTTTCATCTGTCAGCTTCACTCTGTTTAGTTCCGACTCAGGCGATGTGTTCTGAAACTAGACTGCGTTCTGTCCAACATGCCGCTCACAGTTATAAAGTTATGGAGAACAATCCAAACTGCAGAGGCTGATTTGTCTCCTCGGTGAGTTTTTCGTGCTGCACAGAGCAAGAAAAGGGCTGGAGGAGTGCTGCAGTTGTGCCGGAGTGTTTTGGATGCATTGTCCAGTGAAAGCCTCAGTAACGAGGTCGGCTTTGTTCTCCTCTTTTTTTCCCTCACATTCTTTCTCCCCCTCCCTCCCTCTCTTTTTATTTTTCTCTCTCTTAATGAGTCTCTATCTCCCTCCCTCCTCCCCTCACACTGTTCTCACACTCCGTCCATCTCAAGCCAGATCTTTATGGGGACACACCTTCTCGCTGATATTTTTATCCCTCAGCCAGAGGTATTGTGTGCAGCGCGTTTGAGCCCTGAGTCTGTTTTATTTTTATCTGCAGGAGCTTGAAGAAAACACAGCTCATGAAAAACACTGAGAGGAGAAGCTGCTGTTGGGTTGAAAGTATTTGTGGCGGGCAAAATTGTGACGCACGCGCTGAGTAGCTGCTCGGTGCCTCGGAAGTTTCTCAGTCAAGCCACTATTGTGTTCATTTATGCAATATTACATTGTTGTGTGAAAACATGATATTCTTTGGGATTTTGTGGGATTGTTTTTGCTGATGGTGCTGACAAGCTGCAGTGAAGAAAGTTGACTAAATTTAATATTTTACCACCAGGGCCGGTTTCAGCCGGTTACATCAGGGTGGGCTGGTAGAAATAACAACAAGTTTTAATCATAGCCAGTATTGACAAAATAATAAAAAAGTACAATTCAAACTCAAACTGCAAAGTAGGCTAAAAAAGAAAACAACTATATCAAATCAAAACTCAGTCTAACTGTATGTGTGTATATAATCCAACAGGACCAAATCTGAACTTTTTTCTTTTTTCCTTTTTTAGTGCATTTTTTAAAAATAAAACAGTTTTTTCACTTTTTTGTTTTCAACATTTAACATTTAATTATTACCATTTCTGCTTTTTCACTTTTTATAACTTTTCAACTTTTCTCTTTTTTTTTAGTTTTTTTTCCTGACAGTATTAAAAAAACCTAAAATCCATATTCACTCCA
>JAQFJA010000025.1:13718548-13730129 GCA_029874485.1 Naso brachycentron | reverse complement strand
CAATTTGAAATGCAAAATCACAAAATTTAGAGATATATATTTTTATTGGATAGGAAGAGTTTGAATTGAATTGAAAAGGAAAGAAGTTACCAAGCTGTCAGACAAATATAACGGATTAAAATGTAAAATATTTGCCTCTGATGCGTAGTGGAGTAGAAGCATAAAGTTGTGTAAAATTGAAACACTCAAGTAAAATGAAAGGAGCTGAGGATTGTATGCTAGTAGTAGTAGTAGTAGTCGTACAGTATTGGAATAAATGTGTTTAGTTACATTCCACCCCTGCAAATGACACTGAAACATTATGTATCTAGTTTATTCTGTTACTCAACAAACAGTTATGTGATTACAGTAATGCCTCAGGTTGTAAAGCAACCTTTCAGCAATTTTTACATTTAAAAGGAGTGAAGTCCGCAAGGTTCTGTTCACGTTTTTATCATTCTTAATTACTCAACATTCCTTCTCTATCCAAATATGAGCTAAGATAAGACTTCTTTGAATAGTTTTAATTACTCTTATCTTTTTTCCCTCACCCCTGCTGATGCTGCTGACTACAAGGTGCTGGTGGACCTTAGCAACAACCTGAAGAAAGGCATATACGCAGAAGCCAATGCTGTCTACCTGCAGAGGTAATGAAAGCTTAGCGAAGAAATGGACAGTGCCTCATTCAGAAATATATTGTAAATGGTAAAGCTTCCATCTGCAAATACAGTGTTTTATTTTTCTTATGATTTTCAAAAAATGTGAGCTAATTTTTCTTCAGAGTAATCTTGGTTTGATGTCATTTACAATCGGTCATTTTGCAACCAGCGGGTGCCACTCTTTCCTTTTGGGAAAGTGCTCCTTAACGGACCCAAAACTCTCATTGAATACAAAACAAATGAGAAAATTTGCAGGGTTGCAGCTCACTTGGCAGAACACCCTTCCCTGCGCCTATTCGGTTGAAGTGGAAACATCGATTCTTACTATTTTGAGAGATCCTTCCTTCCCCCGTCTGTGTATTTGTAGACAGAAACAAAAGCAACCCAAGCCCTTGTTGTGTGTTCTTCAGGCTGGTCCCTGGAGCTGCTGTGGTGAAAGGCCTTAACACACTGTCTGCCTGGGCCCTGCAGAATGGTGCGCTGGCAGGAAAACAGGTGAGAGAGGAAGTGGTTATCTGTTAAAAGATGTCAGTGCGATCAAGGTGAAACAGAGCCAGGAAGCTTCCGAGCCTTAAGGAAGGCTTTGATTGACTAGAGCAAAGATACAAAGACGGCGGAGTAACAGGAGGGGGGATTACCAATGGATCTTTTCATGATGAGACATGTTTGACTTCAAACCAGAGCAACAATGACTGCTTTCATCATTTCCTGGATTACAAAAGGATAAGTGGCTTTCAGACTTGTTAATAACAGTGTATGAGCACCTCAACACACACAATACAAAATCTAGGCATTGGTTTCATTTGTGTCGCTGCAGGTGATTGATTTATTTATTTTTTGGACGCATTTCCGAAACAATACAAAAGAAAATGAGGACAGTGCTTGTATAAACACGCCGAAAAACAAACACACTTTATGATGTTACAAAGTAGAAAGACCAGCGTTTATTGCAGCTTCCATTTCACAGCTACAAAGAGCAACACAAACATGCTGGAACCTCAGGAGAGCAAACCTGAATCTGCCTCAAATCCTCTTCAACACAAACAACCCCCATACATACACACAGATACCACTGCAGTGCTCTATTTTCTTTGAAAACAGGTAGCTGTGAGGAAACACGAGGAGTATGCTCGAGTGTGTGTGTCCTCATCAGCGTAGGTACAGTACAGGTATGTATCCAAATGCACATGCTTGTAAGTATGTGCTATTCCCTGGCCAGCAATTTGATTAGATCCACAGCGGGGCAGTGCCTCCGTCACATTTACATTCAGATGGAGATTTAGTCTGTCGGCCGTCCCATGCTGTTTCTGGTGCAGTAATGTAGGGAGACATGGCTGGCTGCCCGGTCCACTTATACACACACCTGGGGGAAAACGGCTCAATCCTACTGACTCCACTATACGCCTGTCAAACCGCCCTCTCTCTCTTACTCTCTCCAGCTTTCTCTATCTGGCCCCTCCTCTTGTATGGTTCATTTTTTCCCTTTTGCAAACAATTTAATCGTCTTATCACAGAGCCATAAGTGTGGCAATAACCTTCAGCATGCTGAGATCTAGAAAGGGGATTACATCCTGAGTGGCGCATGTACTTATATATATAGATATATAGTATGCATGCGTCTTAACATAGTCATACAGTACATTTTCAGGGGCTTCATCTCAAAATTGCTGAAAAATAATGTGGAGATCAACAACAGCAAGGGTAATTTTGCAGACAGACACTGTGAATGCACATGGTTCAGTCTTGCGCTACATATTTGAAACAGGGCTTGGAAGTCATAGAGAATATTCTTAGAGTGATTATTAGCAACAGGAAAAAAGAAATTCAAAACAAAAAGCTCATCATAATGAAGCAAAATGAAACTATTTATGTTTTTAATGCTTTTCTGAGTCATTTTTGAAGAAAATATGCACAAGTTGTTGATTCTTATCACTGACTGATAGACTATATAATTGCAATTATAATTATAGTTAAAATAATAAGACACACTTCCACAGGTGGAAACTTTTTATGTTTTTTTTTTTTAAGTTTTCTTTTTAGGAAAAACTAAACAAGTGTTTTGCCTACAAGATATTATATAACAATACTAATAATAAAGATAAATCTGGCAATATTTTTAAATGTTCTATTTTTCAGTTAGCTCATTATTGTGGTTGTAGCTTAAGCCTGATATAGCTCATTTTTCTCTGCCATAAAAATAGAAAACACAACACTTTCATTTTTGCTTCCATTTTTCATGGGTTACTAAGAGATCTAAGATTTTACTGGTGCAAAAAAAAAGTCTGTCAAATTTTGTTTACTGGTTTCTTAAAAATCCATATTAGTTTGGACTTCTCCTACCAAATTAGTCCATCCACCTCACAGGTGAGACATATCAAGAAGCTTATTAAATAGCATGATTACACAGGTTGGTCTTGGGCTGCTTACAAAAAAAGGGGCTGCTCTATAATGTGCAGTTCAATGAGTATCTTGAAATAAGACATTTATTGATTGCTGAACTATGGACTTCTCATGGCCGAGGCTACCAATATGCATTGTTTGGAGGAGAAGCAGTCAGTTGGTGTAACTACTCTCCAGTTTGAAACATCTCCCTCACAGAGAGTTGATCAGGTTGTTGATTGTAACTTGTGGAGAGTTGGTCCTCATCACTTCGATGAACGTGCAAAGTTGCTGGATAATGGCAGGGATTAAAACAGGGTGTCATTTTATGCCAATTCAGAACATCCCATATGTAAGAGGATCGGCAGTCTCAGTGGGTGACATGTCTGTTGAGTACGCAGGCCAAGCAAGAACTGGGATGTTTTTAGCTTCTAGAAAGATGAGCTTCCCTAAGACAGTTTCAAATAGTTTGTGCAGAAATTCTTTGGTTGTGCAAACCAGCTGTTGCATCATCTGTCTGGGTGGCAGGTTTCAGATGCTCTTACAGGTGGAGAAGCAGGATATGGAGGTCTTGGGCTGCGACGGTAATGAGGCTGCTCGTATGTACTACAAAATTCTAAGAAATGACACTGGAAATGACTTGTGGTAATAAAACGAACATTTCTATTCACATGTACATTCTTGCACTCGGCATTCCAATTATACGCTCCCTCAACACTTGCGACATCTGGGGCGTTTTGTTGGGATGAAATGAAACAGCACATTTTAGTGTTATTTAACTGCACTCTCACCTGTGCAATAACAATTCTGTTTAATCAGAACTCTGATATGCCACACAGGTCAGCTAAATGCGTTATCTTGGAAGTGCTCACCAACAAAGATAACATAGGAAGCAAAACGTGTGATAAAATACACCTGTTACGTGTACAGAAAAAGTGTTAAAACTTTAACTTCAACTTATGAAAAATGTGAGCCAAAACAAAAGTGTTACACTGTTGTTATCAACACACCA
This sequence comes from Naso brachycentron, assembly GCA_029874485.1. Classification (NCBI taxonomy): domain Eukaryota; kingdom Metazoa; phylum Chordata; class Actinopteri; order Acanthuriformes; family Acanthuridae; genus Naso; species Naso brachycentron. The sequence continues at coordinate 13,726,100 of JAQFJA010000025.1, read as the reverse complement.
ATGAACTTCAGCTGTTGGACTGGGAGACATATTCCTTTTGTTGCAATTAACTGTTGCTGTTATTATTCACTAGCACACAAAATTTGTTGCTGAAAGCAGTTCTGAACACAAACACTCCTTACTCTAATGATGGCTAGAAAACCACTGACCAGGAAATGATTTAGCCTTTAAAAAATGAGATGTATGTACAGTATTTGTAACTTAGGGCTGAGTGGCGCTAACAATTTAATGTTATGACAAGTTAAAGAAATGGACTAATTCATTGCTAACTGTGGTCGTGTCAAGTTATTTGCTCCTTTGTAATGAAGAGCCATGAGTTTTCTGCAGCCTATTCAAAATAACAAACACCTCTACCCATTATCTCTAGGTGTACCTGTGTGGAAACAGTGCAGGAGCAAAACAGGTTGTAGCAGAAATGGCCACCAAACTTGGGCTCACTGTTCTCGATAGAGGGACTCTGTCAGCAGCCAGAGAGTTGGAGGACTTCCCCCTGCGGCTGTTCCCAGAGTGGAGGCTGTCGCTGTGTGTGGCTGTCGGCCTCATGGCTTTCTTCTTCTTCTATCTGCTCATCAGGGATGTCATCTATGGTTATGTTGTACAGGATAGACCCATCGCCTACAGGATCGTTGTGTCCCTGGGCAACAAGGTAAAGATTTGCCCCCCTCTCTGTTGCTGTCTTGCAGATGGTATTTAATGTTCCCTTTAAATGATATGCTCTATATTACGCTCATCTTTCAGGTGTTTCCGATTGTATCTCTCATGATGTTGTCTCTGTGTTACCTGCCTGGTGTCATTGCTGCGATCCTTCAGCTTTACAGAGGCACCAAGTACAGGTCAGACTTTTTACCAGGACAAAAATACTCGTTACCTGTGCAATTTGTTGTTAAAGATTTATTATATTTGAAGTTTCAAGCGCCTAGCTACCATTTGTGTATTCCAGGCGCTTCCCTGATTGGCTGGATCGCTGGATGCTGTGCAGGAAGCAGATGGGTCTGACTGCGTTGGGCTTAGCTTTTCTCCATGTCATCTACACATTTATCATTCCTATCCGTTATAATGTTAGACACAAAGTCATCACAGGTGTTGTGGATGAGGTACAAAAGGCTTGTTTAAACCTTGCACTTCTTCTATAATCTTTAACACAAGAAACATGACTTAAAGCCAACATAAACAGGAGATTCCCCATACTCACAATACCTTCTCTCTGTCTCTCTCTAGATCAAGAAAAATGGAACCACCCCGTTTTACTTTGATTATACAGAGGCATGGAACTCAGACGTTCTCCTTATGCTGGGAGCCCTGGGCCTCTTTCTTTATGTCCTGCTAGGACTGACATCCCTGCCCTCAGTGGGAGGCACCCTCAGCTGGCGAGAGTTCAGCTTTATTCAGGTCAGAGCACAGCTGGAAACACACAGTCCTTTAAGTGCATGTATTCTTGTTGGTGTGTGTGCTTGTGTTCATGATAAAGATTAGACAAGTTATCAGTCATGTGCTCGTTATCAGTGAAACTATCCTTTAGGACCTGTATGATAATCCATATTTGGAGTGTCTGAGGTTGGATCAGAGTTATTAAAGTGTCATAAAAGCGGTCTTTTGCACTCTTCTCCCCAGAGCCTACTTAGCTAAGTGCCTAATGGAGGCACACAGTGGAAGAGTCTGACTGACTTTAGCCCAGAATTTCGAATATTAATTTATTCATTAAGAAGAGTTATGATACCTGATAAAATCACCCGGGAGAAAATTTAATATGGGTCAGGGGTCCAGTTGTGTAAAGGTCAGGTCCATGGGTAGACCCAGAATGAGGCTCAGTGATAGAGGTCTAGGTCAAGGGAATCCTGATGGTGTGAGACAAGTTGTGAAAAACATACCATTAAATTAATCAATTTACATGAACTTTTTTTTGTTGTCTTTGCGATTGTAAACAGAGGAATGCAAATTTCAGATTACACATTGTTGTACACATTGCTTTTGTAAATTGGTTAAACAAGATCCTTGATTATACTTACAGTTTACTATTTCACTTCATTAATGTTGATATGTCATTGTTCTGTTTGCTCTTATTGTAAATCACTGTGGAAGAGAAAATCAGCAGCCAAATGCTAAAAATGTAAATTGAAGCACATTATCCAAGTAATTAACGATAACGGAGCCTTAAAGGCCACTGGTGCTACAAGTCTAATCATTTGGAAACAGCTGTGAGACAACTTATATCTTTAGCTTAGTGTGACATCAGAGGATCCCACAGGAGCAACAAAATAATCCCATTTATTTTAAAATCTATCAGAAAAATACATGTCTCTGTGTGACATGTTTGTATTCCTAGTCAGCACAGAGTATTTTATTGAACCAAAACACCATTTTTATACTGCTCAAAAAGTGCTGAATACAATTGCATTTAGTGCTTTACATGTACGCAGGAACCTTTGAAAGCTTTTCTATAAAATTGGGCTTTTCCTCGACACACAAACTGTGTTTGAGGTCACAGAAAATGAACCCTTCAGGAAAACTCACACATTGAAGATGTTCAGAAACTTGAAGACAGGAGACACAGAATTATTTGGCTTGTGACATTAAAGTGTACTCTGTTATCTCTGTCATACTGTGTGAAGTGACAGTCTGTCCAAAATAGAGCTGGGTCTAACAGGATTTTTATATGTTTTCACATAAATGTAGTTACATTTGCTCCTCCACTGAATTCAAGAACGGAGGCAGAGTTGAATCCAAACTAATCTGATCTGATCAAAATATAGAGGTTAGTGTCACATATAGTTAAACTTTAAACACCAACCCCTTTTCCAGTGTTGATGGCTTTGAACGAGACCCAGTCTGACCTCAAGTTGGAGGAAGCTTTCCCGTGATAGCTTTGTTTTTAGACTTATGATTGGCTGACATGGTTTGGGGTTACGGTCATATTGCAACTTATCACAGCTCTTTTGATTTTTCATATAGACTATATCCTGATTGTTATAAATTGGAACATGTTATCAATTAGTAAGCTTTAGAGATGCTGGCAGACTTTATTACCTTTTTATAGAAGTAGGACAACATTTTAACTTGTTTCCTTGATGTAAAGTTAAGATAAACTGCTGCCAGCTCCAGCTACATTTTTACAAGTGCGGGATCGGTCTTCTTGTCAAACTAACAGCAAGAAAATACCTGGGCATATTTCAGAAAATGTCATACCATTCTTTTAACATTTTTGTTTCATGTGATTTTTTCCCCTCAGTCTAAGCTGGGCTACCTGACTTTGTTCATATGCACGGCACACGGTTACATTTATGGATGGAACAAATTCCTTAAACCCACTACCTACAAATGGTACACTCCTCCAGGCTACATGCTCTGTTTGATTATCCCCTCTGTGGTGCTGGTGCTCAAGGCGCTGCTCCTCCTCCCCTGTGTGGACCGAACCCTGACCCGCTTTCGACAAGGCTGGGAGAGGAACCTGCCAAGGGTTGAGATGGGTCTTGATAAGGCCACAAACTTTTGACCTGACCTCTAAAGTCATTAGGGTCGCTGAGTATTGAGGTTTCACTCACTCATAATTTTCAGGAAAGCAAACAAACAAACAAAAAAATCCCATTAACTTCACAGAGCTATGTACTCTAAAAATGCAGATAATCATAACCAGAAAAATATGTGTAAATTGTAAATAGGATTTACAAAATTCCAAATTTTGATATAGACAAAAGAAGTATTTTTTAAAATTTGTACAATTTCTGTTGGGAAGAAACACCTCAGAAAAAAAGATAATTGTGTCCATGCTCTGCTAGTTTGTGATTGTGTCCTTTGATCAGTCAGCGCTGCCTACTCTCAACTGTGTAACAGCCAAACAAAGCAAAAAAGTATAGTTTATTACAGCCAAACGGACAGGTCTCCATGGATATAAATGTTTTTAATGTCTATTTCCTTTGAGCTTTAAAAAGGAAAAAAAAAAAGAGAGAGATTTCATGTTTTGCTGTATCTTTTCACAGGATGTGGTGAAAAATAGATTGATATCCCCTGCTGAAATCCATTGTTTTGATAAACATAGGCAACAGTTTCCGTTTTCCTCTCTCCTCTCCCTTCAATTGATGCGATTGCATCCCTGAGGTTTCTCTCTTTTCAGGATGTTATTGATCTCCCTGTTTTCTAACACAAATACCTCGCTGCCCAAACCCGCCTGCCTCTCAAGGGCATGCAAATTTGCAGGCTCACACATTTACTCTACGCTTACACATTCACACACACAAGGTTAAGCTAATTATATTACCACATGCCGAGTCAATGCATGCAGAAGTACACACATAAGTGCCAACACCAGAGTGTAACAGTGGGTCATGTATTCGGTAGCCAAAAGCAGACTCAGGAGCAAGAAAAAGGGGTAATTAGGAAAGGTTTTTCACTAATTAAATGAATTCAGAGGGCCAAACATGGGGACAGAACAGAATGTAGACTGTTAAACTAAGGTTAAGTTGACATTTTGGCAAAGATTGGCTATAAGCTGTCCTTAACACACTCTGATAGCAGATAAAGTGCAGCTGTGCAGGTGACTGGATCAGGTGATAAACAGACATGGGAAAGTCAATTTAGGATGCTGGTTGTCAGGTGCAGAGTGGCAGGTGTGGAGCAGCAGAGATGTTGGTATGTGCAACACTAATCGGATGATCCGGATGCAGAAAAGGATAAGAGAGGAGGATGGAGCAGCTGTCGCCATAAAAAACTCTGGTGCTAAAAGAGGAATATGCAGTGCCTTTTCTGCCCCAAGCAGATCATTTAGTCAGTGGTATCCTGTTATCTAGCATCTAACTGTATTATCTGCACCCACAATCTGCAAGCCTTTGCACCCTCTCGCAATGTATTATTCTTCTATTACCAAAGAACTGCTGTTGATTTTAGCCTATTTCCTGCTGCTGTGCGTTGTGCGTGTGTGTGCGTGAGAACTGATGTATAAATGAGATAGAGTATTCCAATATTGCCCTGGGAAAGAATTAAGATGTAGCAACGTACAGAAAAGCTGTGAAACAAGTTAGCTTACATCCATCATTTCCCCTCCTTTAAATTTCATACACCAAGGCTACCCTGAAAGCCATAATATGATTATGTGTTGAGCCATGAAGGCTCACTTCCATATGAGCATAAATAAACAGCTGAAAATTGTTAGTAAAAACACACCGGGAGTACAGCCAGGATTCATCTGTAAAATTCACTGAATGAAAGGCATTTTACACTGATAGTCCTGTGAATGTTTTGTTGCTATAATCACAGACTGTTGAAATGAATGAGTGAATCGATGTATTTTGTGGGAAATAGGGGCAGGACTCTGATAAGCTATTAGCTTCTCCCGTACCCTTGTCGGTCATGTGCTGTATTGTAAAACTGAAATTGTGTGTGATGAAGTCTGATTATACGAACATGCCCGAAATAAAAAATAAATAAATAAATAAATAAATAAAACACCCAGTAATACAAAAAAAACCAAACAATATAAAGAAAAAATACCGTGACATACCATGAAACCTGTATCTTTTTGAAAAATGCCATGATACAAGTCTTTGGTCAAACCATCAAGCACTACAAGCAGTGCTGTTCTACAAAACCTACCCATGACTGAGACAAAAACAACATACAAAAAAGTAATGCGTTTTGCAGCAGTGACCACGGGCACTGAACAAACCCCAAAACTCACCAGTTCAGCATTAATAACGTTCAGCGGGAGAAGCTCATGTCTTGGCCTGCAGAGACAAAAAAGGACAAGTGGTAAGAAGGGAAGAGCATTTCATAAATCACAGAGGCCTGAATCTGGACTTATTTGGCTGAGGTCTCAAACCCTGCTATACAGTAGGAAGGGCAACACACACAGAGAGGGAAGCACATACCACATCCCGCCACTCTCCTGCCAGGGACCACACAAATGAAATCACACTTTTGACAAATATCTTCAGAACAGCCTTAACTTGTCAGATTTTGACAATAAAGGCAGACATGTCGAGGGCTGTGATTCAACATGTTTTTGACACACTACCCTTCAGTTGGTGTGCCAGGCAGCTTGTCTGTTGCCCTATCAATCCATCTGGCTGTCTATCTGCACTTCCACTTTCATAGATCTCTCCATGCTGCCTTCAAAGATCTGTGCTGTTGACTGACAGCTTTGTCAAGGCTGCTGAGAGGAAAAACAGCACTGTGATAAAAGCCCGATAGCCCTATCAAAACAAAGGGCTGGGGCTGGATGCGGCCCAGCTAATCAAGTCCAGACCCTCCTAATTATGAAAAGAAGCTGCACAAAATAAATAAAGAGAGGAAACGAACGAGTGAGCATGCCAGCCTTCAAAAAAGAAAAACAAGCAATCGAGCTGTACAGTAAACGGACAGACAAGCCAACTTAAATCCCAGCAGTGTAAACCTCTAACCTGTGAGCAATTCAATATAATGTTGGCAAGTGCGCCACTGTGAAAACACACAAACAGATAAAAAGAGATATTCTCACTTCGTTGCCGTTTGGACCGAATCCTACAGCTACATTCCAGCTCACCATAGATATACAAGCATCTCAAAAGACAACAATGTGAGCCTTAGAAACAGTTCACAGCCTCATCAACCAGATCTACCAGATCTGCAACACAGTCACACTCCTGAAAATGCAGCGATTGCAAGACTTGGCTTGTGTGTGGCAGGAAACTGAGATGTGGTTTCACTTTCCTCTTTCTCTATTATATGCTGCCTTCTCATTCAAGGCTTGAAAGCTAGTTTTGCTGTTTGCCTTAGACTCAAAGCACAGATATTGTCAGTCTGTATGCACAGAGATACTAAAAAATATGGCGATGTACTTTCGATCTTTTCAATTCCCGACAGTAAATTAAATCGCAACCCAGCCGCCTGCATTGCACAGGCTACATTTCTATCTGGACATGCTTGGGTGATTTCACTCATTTTAGAGCAAAATAGCAACCAGGCCCAATGTGTATGTGGTCACACAAGTCAGGGCCAGCACTAACAAAATCCATAGATTCTCAAAAGAAAGATACAGAATAAGGGTGTGAAAAAAAAAATTAATTTGCACATGTATCACAATTTTAGGGGGGACGATTTTAAAATCAACCCCCCCTCCAGAATCAACGTATTTCCATTTCCATTTTTTATGGTACAGCAGACAGGGATGTCATTTCCGTTTCCAGAAAAACAGCCAAAGTGAGCCGAGAGCAGCTGAAAGCGGAAAACTACGGACAATCCCAGAGCAAAAAAATCCAAAGTATGACACACTTTGGGTTTTACACACCTCCAGATGAGGCAGAGCTAGATATGACCAAATCTGTATGTATCGAATCGTAATACTTACAAAATCACAATAAATCAGAATTGTAATACAAATTGAATCGGCACCCAAGTATCGTGATACAGTCACATATGAAAAAAACATATCATCCCAGCCTTAATACAGAATATCACAAAGACCCATGATGCAATAATTTTTCGTGTCTGATTATGATACAGATATTGCAGTAATTTTTGTTTCTAAAAACGTTAGAACTAATAGTAGCAGATGATAATCATACAGTATTTGAAAAAAACCCCA
>JAQFJA010000025.1:13495942-13509391 GCA_029874485.1 Naso brachycentron | reverse complement strand
TCTGATAATAAACAATACAGCATGCGCAGACACCAGTGGGCAATTACTGCAGTGCCTGATGAAAATTTGACTGTTTCTAAGAGTGCTGCTCATTTTTTCACATGTAGGTAACAATATTTAAACATGTAGCCTATATATTTTTTCCTGTTTGGTTCAACCGCCACCTGCCCGAATCTAATTAAAATATAATTTTTCGTCACGTCATCCGCCCGACCCGGGGTTTATCCGCAGAGTCCGCGGATGTGTCCGCCAACCACGCATCTCTAGTAAGCATCATCAGCAAAATGTACTTGAGAGGCATCAAAAGTAAATGTTTCCCATCAGTGTTTTACGATTTTTTCTGGTATTTTTGGATAAAGATTACTGTCTTTGAACATTTAATTTTGCTGCTGTAGATGTTTTCGGTTAAGCTCATTTCAACTATTTCATACTGTTGTGTAGTTCCAGCAATGTAGGGCTGGACCCAAACATACGGCTATTCAAATATTCATTAATTGGGCAGGTTTTCGCTTTCAATTTCAGAATTTGGAAATTTGTGGGACGTTTTCTTTTTGTTATGTCAGTTAGGGTAAACTGCATATTTTGCCAGCACATTCCTGTTGTCACAGTTCGGATTTTGAATGCAACCTTTTCACTATTGGCAACTTTGAATGCAGCCTCAGATCACTCACTTGCTCCTCGGCCAATCACACACTCCTGCTCTGCTTCACTGCAGTCAGGCTCAACTAGCTGCGCCTGGTTTGTCCTCTATGTAAGCTCCACTCTCTCACTGCTCTGAGCCAGATTGTTCCTCCACGACTTTCCAGCACTTACCTTCGGACTGACAGCCTGTTGCCAACCTTGCCTGTTTACAACTTCCTCCTCTCGCCGATCCCCTGGTAACATCTCAGCCGTCTGTCTTTTGATCACGAGTTCTGTCCTTTTGTGGATTTTGTCTGCTTATGGCTGCTTGGTGTTCCACAGCTTGTGCATTTCAAAATTATACTGAAGTCAACCTGTGAGTTGTTTTTGCTGTGAAGCCTTCGCCCACTTACCTGCCTGTGTTAACCCTGCTGTTGTAAAAAACTGAGACCTGCCCCACTGTGAACTGGAAAGGTATGAGTGAGTTGATCTGTCGTGCAAACCTTGAAACCCCCGCCCATTTGAGCAGAAAGATCTATCACTTACCTGTCCCTGAAGAAAGTACTTACCTGCTCCTTCCTGTGCTCATTCCCCGCTGCAGTCCTTCCCTCCCTGTCCTCACACCACAAAGAGAGAAGGCGCTATCTGCTGTGTTGTTTAACTCTGCTAAATTGTTTACACTGAAGGCCATTACCACTTCAACTTCCGTTTTAAGTGTGCAGCTTTTGATCCCCAAAACTCCCCATTTCACCTGTACTAGGCTATGTTATTTATGCTTTTTAACTGCCCTGTTAAAATGTGGAAATAATATTTGCATCTCTACAGTTATGAATTCTGTCCAAATAATCATTCATAAATCTGAGGAAACCTGTTAACTGTCTTTGACAGTTGTTACCGGTCACGTGGTTCCTCCAGGAGAAAGGAAGCTCTCGGTGCGTGTGTAGTTACTGCCATCTTTGTATTCACATGGATCCTTCAAATGCAGTTTATATCACAGATTTTTTTTTTTTCCCTACCAAACGGTTGCATTTGCTGTAATGTTAAAGTGTGATACTTATGTGAATTTGAAAGACAGTTTTTTTTTGTTTGTTTTTTCTTCCTTCTTCAAGATTGGTAATCCAAAATCCGTGATCGGCATTGCTTTCCACCGACCAAACCAAAGCTTTGACAATTTCCCTGTTGATCAATACTGAAGCTCTGGAGCCCTGAAATGGTATTCAGGACAGTCCTACAGTAATGCATCATATTCTATGAGATCATCAAATGTTTGAATATGAGAACCATGTACTTTTATAAACTCATACTGTTTTCAGCTTTGTGAAGGCACACTTTTAAATGCAAAATCACAAAATTTGAAGATGTTTGTTGTTGTTTTTTTTATTGGACAGAAGGGGAATAAAAAATTGTAATCCTCAAGAGTAGGTAACCAAAGCTCTCAGATAAAAGTAGTGGAATAAAAAGGCACAATATTTGCCTCTGAGATGAAATGGAAATACTCAGGTAAAATACAAGTACCTTGAATTCATACTTAAATACAGTACTTGAGTAAATGCACTCAGTTACATTCCACTGCTTCCTCTCTCTTTACTCTTTTCTTTACTTCTTTGTACCTGTGAACTCCCTCCTCTCATCCGGTCGACAGCAGCGGAGAAAAGCGGCAAACAAGAAATAAATTATGAATCATTTCTATAGGCAGCTACACCTGCATGAACTACACTGCAGAGAATGATGAAAACAAAAGCAATAAATCATGGTAAATCCACAAGTCAGAGGCAATAGTCCTGCAGAAATATTCCATAGTCATCTCTCTCTAGAGAGAGAGAGAGAGAGCTGTGCTGCTGAAATAAACCTGATCCCTCGTGCTTTCTGATTGGTTCAGCAGTCTCGTGTTACAAGGCAGGATTCTGGTTTTTTTGTTTGTTTGTGTTTTCCATATTTTTTGTCAACAGTGAAAAAGAGAAAGAAAAAATATCAAACTCTAGTTACAAGCCCTCAATCTTCTAATGTTCGAGGGGTAAGTTTTTGTATTGTGACAAGTCAAATAATGAAATGTATTGTGATTATGAATCACACCTGTATAAATGCACTTATCGCACTTTAGGATGTGCAAACATGAATGCACCAGATACTAAACTTTTAGGATGTGTGTTATCCATCTAAAAAGTTGCTCCTACGCTTGACTGGCTCATGTAAAATGCATCAAATTAAAAATGCATCCATCCTGTTTTATGTAAGTATTCTAAATGTTTTTCACTCCTGTATTACTAAGATCTTCAAGAGAGGCCAGGTATGAATATTAACATCATCAGAGGCTGGCAGTGTTTGTGGACTGTAAACACATCTGTCCCTACTGTTTAATTGGTAAACAAGTGTGACCGCTTTCTGTTTGTTTGTAAACAACCATGTCTCTGCATGATATGAAAGGTCATTACGACAACCTGTCTGCTACTCTTTCTACTTTATGTGAACTGGGACAGACTCATTTCATTTACATTTAAATTACAGGCCCACAGATGACGATGTTTTCCGCTGTCCTTTGCAGTGAAATAAACCCATTTTCATAAATCAGTGGAAGTGCAAAGCCCAGTCATTTAAACTTAAGGCGAGGATGAGTATGAGAGAGACTGATGTGACTGAGCAGAGAGATGAGGATGTGAGGAGGCTTTGAGCGACAAATTCATTACGGTATTTGGATCAAAGTTAAAAAGTTGCTGCTGTTGTTAAGCGAGGAGGAAGAGGAGTCGAGGCTCGGCAGATGGACGACCATAATGCAGCAGCGAAGGAGGAGCTCAGCAGCCAGTAGTGTCAGAGTGCAGCAGGAGGTGTGATATCTGAAACATGATGCAACAAGTACCTTCATGTGTTAAAGACCAAAGAAAGCCATCTGATATTAGATATAAATAATGCATGATGGTTTGTGGGAGATTTTGTGATGATTTTGTTGTGCATTTTTCTCTTTATGTGCCACTGCTGAAGTAATTTTTTGGAAAAAGCCTGGAAGACAGAAGCTGTCAACTTGTTGCTCTCAATCAAAGGTTTGTAAGAGGGGTTTGTGTATCCAGAAGCTAAAAAAGTACATTTTGGAGCAAATCTGTGATAATGGTAGCTTTCTTTACGCAAACAGTAATTTTTGTATTGAGTCAAATTGGTATAAAATAAATATTAGAGAAAGTTTTTTTTCCTTTAAAACAGATTTTACTTGTCTGACTGTTGATCCAACATGTTGGAGAAATATTTTTGAACGGAATCCTAATATTTTCTGCTGTTGAATGCTGTCATAGCTGTACAAGAAATACATAAAAACTATATCATACAAGAAATGCTGGAAATTAGTCAAAAAAAAAAAGTAAGAAAGATACAAACAAAAATACCTGAAATTTAGAGTACATTGCTTGAAACAGTTTTAAACTGTATTTAAAGGTATTTTTTTGCTTTAGTCTGCATGAAACAGCATTTTCAAGTACTATCTAATTTCCGTATCATCTTTCAGGAATAAACAGGATATACATGCAGGACAAAATGTAGGGAGGAATTTGATTGTAACACTAAAAAAATGGAACTTAACAAACATGGAGAAATACAGTGACACGATGATAAAGAGTTAGCCTGTAATGTAACTATTGGTTGAAAAATCTCTGGGCAAGGTGAAGAAAGTCACAGGACATTTTTTTAACATGAAGAAAATATAATTAAATTTTGATATAAAAATTAAAAAACAGATTTCTTTGTCATTTTATTTGGCAAATTTAGTTTGAAGAATGAAGTTTAGTTATAAGTGTTCAGTATGATTAGAGATGTAATTGCAAAGGATTATAAAGACATTATCCATTTCAAGTGGACACAAATTTAAATTTCCCTGTATAGATTTTAGACAGACCAAATTGTACCATACACATTTAATCAAAAAATGAGGACGGAAACCAGAGGCAACAGTGAAAAACTGTTCGGTCCTCTCTCCTGGTGAGAAAATAAGTCGGTGATCTGGGTCCATTAAAATATAATAGCCCTTCTGTCACACAGGAATCCAAACAGAGGGAGTGTAGTTTCTTACCCCAGCGCTGAGGCCAATTTAAAACATATTAGTGCTCTTGTCGTGTTGGGACCCGAAGTGAGAAAATGTGGCTGCTCAGCCTGAGACAGGAGCCAGATAAAATATCCTGGAACAAACAGGATTAGGAAGCATCCATCATCCTGCAAAATTTAGTTTATTCTCTGCAGCTGTGACACAGACGGTGATCTTTGTATCCTCAGACATCCTCAACCTGGAACCACTGTTATTTAAATACAGTGTCAGTTATAATCCAATTCAGTGGATGCAAAGAGAGCATTTGAAATGTGTTTGCATTTGTGTGTGCATGTCAATCCCTCGGGAAGAATCCATAATGAACAACAGGACAGAAGCAGCGTGAGAGTCTGTCAACACTGAACTGTTTGCGTGTTTGAGAGTTTTACTGTGTGTGCAGAGGCAAAATGGCAGCATATTTTATATGCGGACGTATTGTTTTGCTTTGTGTGTATGTGTATGTGTCAGACTGGCGGTGATCCATTGACCTGACAGCTCTTCCTGAGGGAGTGCACACATCCCTGTCATTACTGCAGGACCCACTGCTGATTGACTGCTTTCAGCACTGCTCCCGAGATGTCAGTCAGTCCGTCAGTCACACTGTTGATTTCCAGCCAAAGTCAACACACTTGAGTGGTGTTGACAGTGCTGACTGGCCATTGATGATTTATGAAGTCCGTTTTATTGCCACACTTTTACACCGCAAAGTTATTGACCTACCTGTGGAATTAGGATTTCAAACCACCGCGTCATTGTACATTTGGGGGCTGCACATAGGGGACACAGTCAGTAAGTCTTGTGCTTGTAAGAAGCTGAACATTACTAGAGTTAATCAACAATTCTACGCTCCACCAGTCATCAAAAAAAGCCAGATGGGACTATAAATATGCCAGTTATTAAATCCATGTTTCATTTTTTCTGGAGAATTATTGCATTTAAAAAACTTCCTCTCTCAGCAGTTGTCAGTGCAGCATTGCTTTCTCTAGCGTTAGTAATAATAAAATTGATAATAGAATTACAAGTAGTAATGGAATACCTGCTTATTATAGGATTCATACTTGCATCAGTTTTGCAGAGGTAAGTGCACCACTGCAATAGGGTCTCTCCTCTTAGAAACTTTTAAGCATGCAGCATGTAATATATTCACATTAAAATGTCTAAAAAAGACTACATCTTTGTATTTTATTTTGTTGGGTTGTACACTTGCATTATGAAGAATTTAACCAAAAATGGTAGAACTCAGAGAAATCTGTTATTTTATTTAAGGTTACTTTTTTGCTAACTTTGGGGGTGACACCAGTCACAAAGTGAGAAAGAAAGTCTAATAATCTTACCTCAGATAAACAATGAAATTAACAAATCACATGATCACATACTACCTCATGACATCATCAGACTAAGTCATTGGTTTTTATTGTTTTGATTGAGCGGCAGACACAACATTGTGTGTATTAACAGTGTGTAAAGTCATTTTTTATACACCATGACTTTCCTATTTATTTACTCAAACTTGCCGTGATTATGTTTCCTGGACACATACAGTATATGAGTAGTTAAAAGAAGAGATACTGTCTCATTGAGAAAGACTTGTGCATATTTTGTGGTGTGCAGACTAGGTAATGTAAATCTCTGCAGTATTGATTTGTTTAGATTATTGTCCTTGTTAATTGAATAGTAGCTGTAGATATTGAAAAGACAGGTGGCTGATTTTCACCTCTTGTGAGCGTGAAACTTAATAGGTCTCACACAAAAGTGAACCCTTGACACAAGAAATGTTTTCAAGTGATTTTGTCACAAGATTCAATATATGGCGTAAAGTCAAGTTGTCATTTTGTTCAATAAATATTAAAACTGATGCAACGAGTTTGCATGCCTCTGCGACACAGGGGAGGTGTTTTTTTTCACTTGAAATTCGCTTACAAATATTGTCAGATATTCAATTAATATAATTTGATGAACCTGTTCAATACCAGGTGTTTATTATAGATTTTCTCCTTTGAATGGGTTTTTTTTTTTTCTTTTCAGAAAAGTGTATTAGTTTTGTCCTATTTTCCTCTGGCGGAAGCGAGACACGGAGCTGGCATACAGAAGTGTGCATGCCCACACGCTGCTCACTGTAAACAATCAGGACTTCAGCAAGACTAGCGTTAAAAGGCAAATTTCGCAGTGAGTGAAGATTATAACTTAGCAGTTGTTGTTGTTGTTTTTCACCAAGTGCATGGTCATGGGATGTAACGATTATACAGACAACGTAACTCATGTCTGTTACCGTTGTTTGCCGGCTGGAGCTCTGGAGCGATGCAAGCTGTGGTTGTTGGCCATCAGACATCCAGACGTCAATACACACTAGGATGTGCTGCAGCAAAACAACTCGGTATTGCATGTTTGCTGCGATCATTCTCTGACAGTGACTGTCATGGTAGGAAATAGTCCATTACTCAAGAAAACTGCTGTTCCCTCAGTCTTCCCCATTCACAGTGATCCACCTGTACACGTAAATTATCGAGCTAACTAGCTCCTCATAATCACTCTCAGTATCAGCTTCAGCCATGATTGCTTGTGCTGTGACACTCAAAGATGTGCAAAGCACGTAAATTCACTCAGGAACTGCTGAGTTTGTTTCCACCAGCAAAGACCGGAGAACAGCCAGCACGCATCGTTCTCAAAAGACTTCTGTCTGAAAGACCGGATCTATTTTTGTTTAAAAATGACATATTACACAAAAACTGAGCATAGAAATAACAAGCAGAACTCGGCCAACTTGTCCCATAAGTTATTTAATGTATAAATATCATGGTGTGTTTGAAACTTTCAATTTTAAGCACATTATATTGTAGTTTGTAGCTTTTCAATTCAAGTGAATGGGGAGGAAAATTTCAAACACCTCTTCATCACAGAGGCATGTAACCTTGGTGAGTCAATTTCAATATTTGTTGAACACACTGACAACAAGACTTTATGCCATATATTGAATCTTGTGACAAAACCCTTTGCTTGTGTGAGTGTGTGTGTGTGTGTGTGTGTGTGCATATTTATTTCATCACATTTTCATCATTTCACACACCGTGTTGAAGAATTAAATATTGTTTTTTTCATGTCAGCACATAAACTGCGGCCAAAAATAGAGACAAACATGGAGTCAAAAATAGTGCAGCTCTCACAAGTAAGAATTCAGCCGTTAAAACTTTGAACTTTTTTCTTTAACATGTTCTGATCAACAGCTGATGACACAAGTTATCAAGCACAGAAACTTCATTATCACATACTAACACACAGACGAACATAGACACACACGCACGCACTCACACGCGGTGTTTTTGAACTCCAGCCTTGTAAAGGATTGTTCTGCTCAGCACCTTCACATCTGATTAATTGACTTGTCAGCACAGTATTTTTATCCTGTTCCCCTGTGTATGTGTGTGTGTGTGTGTGTGTGCTTGAAAGAGAGAGAGAGTCTGAATGTGTATGCATGTGGTTGCGTTTGTGTCTGCAGTCCTTCCCAGTGTCCTCTTCGTACTGGTGTTACTCCCCAGGCACTATGGCAGCCCAACCTATATGGGAGTCAGTGTGTGTGTTTGTGTGTGTGAGTGTGTGTGTGCGTGTGTGTGTGTGTGTGTGAGTGAGTGAACATGCTCTCATTCCCTCCCTCACCATATATTAACCAGAGTGGCTCCCCATTGGCTAATAGTAGCAGAGGGATTAATCCCAAGTGCTCCATTTGGCATGTTGATAGACTGTATGGTCATTTTCTCATTCTCACAGCTCCCTCATCTCTACGTCAAACCCCACCAACCTCCACACTTGTTGGGATGTCTTTCTCCTCACCATCTCCTCTTCCAATTTAGAATGAACACATGAGCTCCTCTTCCTTACTCATAATAGTCTTTTGGGTCCCTCATTGTACATCCCTGATACCTTTATTCCAACCTCTTGAATTTCTTCAGCACAATCTCATATACTTGACAAATGTAAGTTTAAAAATTCATTTTATATGAGTTTGTGTGCATTACTGCTGGAATGCCCAACCACTGAGCCAAAATCTGATGATAGATCAATCACAGTTTATTAAGCAGAAATGTGAAGGATGAATTTGATTTAATCCTTTTCTTTGATTTTAAGTTTTTCTTTTTTTTAAGTTCTTTTAAGTTATTGGCTCATGAGCCAATGGACAGTATAGCACTTTAAATATATCACCTTAAAGGAGAGCTATTATGCTCATTTTCAAGTCTTCCATTTTTATTTTGGACTCCTGTAGAGCAACTAAACGCAACTGACCGAACTCTAAAGTCTGTAGACCTTCAGAGAACTGTGACTTGCGCCCTCTCTCTTCATGCGCATCCCCACACTCGGCTGTACTCACAATCTCCTTTACTGACACAAAATAAACACGGCTAGGACACCAATAAAATGTTACTTACAGCTTGGGCTTCTCAGTCTTCAACACAACAAAGCAACATGCAGTCCTTTGGTCAATCAAGCTCATGTGCTCCTTGAGAAAGTAAATAAATCAACACGGAATAAATCCACAAGAAACAGGAACACTATGAACTTCTGTCTGGTGCTTGCCTCTTTAGGACAGTTTAACAAAGTTAACTGCTCCTTATTCACCTGAAAAAAACCAACAACACTTTATTGGAGCCATCTCAAGCAACTGACGGTAATCCCTGAAGCAGAGAGCAGAGCGGAGGAGGGGGCAGGCACGGGCCTGTGTGCACGGGCTAACATGCCCATATAAGGAAGTCCAGTACGTATTAACATCACAGGAAAAATACTGTTAAAAAAACACTGTAAAACACAGTGTGTAGAGCCAACTGAAACAGCCTGCAGGACTCACTTCCAAATGCGTGCACATCATCATGTGTCCCTATAGCATCATTAAACACAAGTATCAGACTCTGTAACAACATTTACAGGTTAGAAAAGATGGAAAAGCATAATAGCTCTCCTTTAAGCTTTGAGAATTTTTGCGTGTTTCACCATGCATAAAATTTTAAAGATAAAACTATAAATGAAATCTGTATTTCTGGGGCTATTTCTTTTAAGTTACACATATGAAACCTGTATATTGTTCTAAAAGAAATGGGTCTTCCTGTTTTGATAAAGTGCTTCCTTTTTCCTTATATATATATTTTTAATGTTTGAAATAAAGATTATCAAAATCCAAATCCAAGTGCTTACTTTCACATGCTGAATTAACCTCACATCTGCATGTGTGCACAATGCAAGCCTCCACTGTGTCTCATTATCTGTTGCTTATAGGTCACTTTACGCCTCCTGTTCCAGCTATTGATGTCTGTGTAACTGCAGTGGTCTGTGTCAGTGTGTAGGCCTGTGCACACTGTTATCTGATCAATGTGAAAGTATTTTCTTACCACAGTTCTTAGTCAATAAAGCTTCATCATTTTGATTCACTTCACGCCTCTAAACCTGAGTATCATCTTCTGTCTCGTTCCTGCTTTTGTAACTCTCCTCTCAAATTTACATAAATACATCCACTCTCCTCAGTCGAAAGCTCTTGATTTACCCTACAGCCGTAACAGTAAGAGAAAATAGCATTTCAAATCATGTAATCACACAAGCACATCAGTAACACCTACATCTCTCCGTGGGCTCTTTTTTCACCCAGGCAAAAGAGTAAATGTTGACTTCCATATTACTTCCTGCACGCATTGCGCATGTAAATTGATTTCCGATGCGACGATTAACGAGCATCTCCGCCGATACATCTCTCCTCCTGATTGGACATTTCCCCGGCTGATCGGCAAGTCGAGCTGCGGCTGAGCAGCCAATAGTCTGATGCAGGTGTTTTCAGCGCATCACTGCAATCAAATCCTCTGAGATCAGGTTGATGTGCGTGTGTTTACATGTGACTGTGTGTCCGCATGTGTGCGTGCAGGCGTGTTTGTTCTCTGCGTGCACTCAGGTGTGTTTTCATGTGCTTGTGTGTGTGTGTGTGGGAGTTTTTCTCACTGAGAGACCACACGAGTCTGAAGGGCACAAAGAGCTGACCATCTCTCACACACTCAAGGGAAAAAGCTTTCTGTGTGTGCTCCGCCTGCCATCCATCTTTTTGATAGAACTAGGACTCTGAGAAATTATGATTTTAATAACTCAGAAATTAAACAGCAGCCAACTTTCTGATGCGATGTTGTTTTCTTTCCCCTCCTCTTTTTGTTCCTTTCCTCATTTTTCAAGAACATAATGCTCATTACTGTCTCCCTTCACCTTCCTTAGCCTCACAGTCTATTGATTGCCCTTATTTTGATATTGAAAGTAATGCAATTACGCTGTTTACATGCCCAGCAGAAGGTTCTATTAATATCCTTGTTTTCATGCAATCATGTTAACGGCTATTGATTTGATAGGCTGTCATGTATCCCATATGCTTCAAGTCCTGCATTTCTCCTGTCATCAGCTGCGTGTGTGCAGTATTTCTTGGTGTGTCTATTGCTATCGTATATCTTTAGTGCACTTTGTCCGATCCAGAGACCCAAGACATTATGGTTGGTTGTAAACACACAAAGATAGCAGCTGTAAAAAAACGAGTGAACATCAAGAGCAGCAGCACAAAATGACCAGTACTCGAGAGTGCTGCATTGCCAACTTGGGGACTTTCTTGCCAGATTAGGCTTTATTTCTAAAAAAAAGTAACTTATGCATGTCATCAGGGACAGGTGAGAAATGCAAGAGTATTGCAGCCCACGATTGGCTTGCATGCCAAATGATTCAAATGATTTCTTTTGCGTTTTTTCTCAAAATCTCAGCATTAAAGTGGTCCTATAGCTTGTAAACATGTAAATTCTTCTGTAAATATTAAAATACTTTGTTATATTGTCTCCCCAGTTTGTATGTTTTATTTATTTTTTTTACCTTTTACTTTAAATTGAAAATGTCTCTTTGAGTTTGTGATTGGCTTAAGATTTTTTTTTCTATAAATGGCTAAGGTTGCTTTCTTGCAATCCACAAAACCATCTAGAGTTATGCAAAAAACTATGGGATGATGTCAGCAATATGCAAATGAGCATGCACTGACTATTTTGATTAGTTATGGGTTCTTATTTTAGCTCGAGCATCTGGATGGAGTCTACAGTTATTACAGCATAATACTTATTGATAGTTATTTGAAACCCTTATTGGCCTCCTGCCTGCACCCTGAACACATAATCCCTCCTGGCATCACTGAGAGGAGACGCACGAACATTCAGAAGTGCTGAAGTAAAGCAGCAACAGTACACAGTGTCAAGGCCGCATGTACCCTGATTTACAGTACATTCAGTAAGTGAGATGAACACAAACACAAGTAAGAGACTTGTGCGTGATGTGTCTTGGCATAGTGCATCTCCGTTTAAAAAAAATGGCAGTATTTATCGGGTTTGTAGCCAGTTTAAATTCCAACGAAAAGAGACATTTGCTCTGATCTCATCTAGTCAGAAGTATGCTAAAATTTGAAAACAGTTTTGGCTCATTTTTTGGCCACTTGAGTGCAACAGTTTAAAGTTTATATGGTGTATTGTCAGCAAACAGAAATTTAGTACACATACACCAAACATTAACATTAATTAGGTGCTGTGTTTCTGATCTCCTGATAAATTCGATCTTTATTTAACCTTGAAAGTCAATTTAGAGCAAGCTCTCATGTACAGTGATGTTGGGGACAAACATCACATTAAAAATTGCAAAAAACTAATACAAGATAAACGTAAAAACATCTAAATACAATGACCAAAACACTTAAAGGACAAATTTACAAATACATTTAAAATAATGTAGAATATGTTAAATACAACTGCAGACTGTGAAAGGATTATTGGTGATCGAGGATCTAAACTGACCAAAAGAAACCGGTGTATTGAGTTTTAGGGTGGACTGTAAGCTGTTTCAAGTATAATTTTATTATTTACTCTCTTGTTAGCTCTGTATTGGCCTTCGCCAACCCTTGCAGGATTAATGGTGCTCTTAAACTGCTAATACTCCACACACAGTATTCTCTAATTTTGTCAGAGTGTTGTTTGTTGCTGGACAGGTAGCTCCTAATGGGCTCAACAGAGGTTTTATCTCTTGAAAATTGGTCCCTAAGAGTTGATAAGAGCAGTGAGACTGACCTAAAACAGTGAAGTGATAATTCTGTTTCTCACATGCATCATAGTCATTGGGTCTTGTGTTGTACCGATCTATGCGCTGAATGTATCCATAAATCCTTGATGTACATAAAGCACATGAACACAAACATGAATGCTCACAGCTTGCACCCTGCTGGCTAACAGAGAAATGAGTGAAAACTAGAAATGAAGAGGAGCTGCCTCGCTGCTTTGGGAGCTCATCCATCTGTTCGGTCCCATTGAGCTCGATGGCAGTGAACCCAGAGCTGCCTGAGATCGGTCTCACCCCCTGGCCTGCAGCCGGAGTCTGGCTGCTTGGCACCCGCACAGCTCACACATGCTGCTATGCTTTAGCAATATACTGCATATAGCACACACAAACACACACACACAGTTGTTTTTTTCCTCTCCCACTGTCTGTATTTATGATAATTTATGAATAAGTGAACAGACCCAGAGGAGCTGCCACTCTAAGGTTAATAAAAAGATAACAGAGAGAAATCATAAAAAGGAGAGGCTTTCCTCTGTTTTAGCTCAGTTATGCAGCGCTGCCAGACAGACAGTATGTGTAGCTGGTAATTATACACAGGAAATGCTGCAGATTTGTTACTGTATGTATCCAAGCACGGATCCTCTAGTGTCGTATTCTTGGCACAGAGATTTGAA
>JAQFJA010000025.1:13449890-13461960 GCA_029874485.1 Naso brachycentron | reverse complement strand
ATGAACAAGAAGATTTTTCAAATTTGATGAAAATGTTTTGCCTCTTTTGCAATGACTGATGTTTTAAGGCCCTGAAAGCTGTTGTCTCAATCAACTTCATACTGTGAGGAATGCAATCTTAAAGGTACACTATGTAACTGTTTTACAGGTCTGTAAACCAGTGGTCCTCAACCAGGGGATGTAACCCTTAGGGGGTCCATGGAGGTGCTGCTGGGGTCTCCCAAAACAATATCAATTAATTTTACTTTTTCATCAAAATAATTTACATCTGGAATTTTTTTTAATTGGACAAAAAATATATTGAGTAAACTCAATTAAAAGTAAACTCTAATATCAACTGGGCAATAATAAGCTACTTTTTACAAATATGATAATGCCTGAGTATAAAATATCTTAAACACAGTTGGCTCGTCTTAAAACGCAACACTTTTTCTATTTTTTTTTTCTATCTGGGGACCCCCTGCTCTGTTTCTCTATCGATAAGGGGTCCCTGGGTTGAAAAAGGTTGAAGACCCCTGCTATAAACTATAAACAACAACAGATGGAGCGCTTGATGCAAGGACTGGCAGAGCTAACGTGACTTGTTGAAGTACTTGAATTTAATATGCTTACATTTACAAAGATAAAGAGGGAAGAAAGAGCACATTACTCATCCAAACCAGAACTGTTACTTAAAAATGTGATGTTTTACACATTTCATGTTGTGAAAACACTGCACAAAAACCCTTTGGTTAGGCTTGGAAAAAAAATAATTTTTTAGCCTTAAATATCAGGTTTTGTCGCCAAAAACATGTCCAAAGAATGTCCTGACGTCTCAGTAAAAATATGCAAACAGGAAGCGCAAAGTGGTCTCAAAGTCTAGAACAGTGGTCTGCTGCTTGGCAGACATCATGTTACGCCACCACCTTCCCCACCTCCTCCCACTGCAACATATAGTGTGACATCTTCTACTGGCAACTGGGTTGCAATTTTCTGCCAAATTTATAGCAATTTTTGTTGTTTTAGTTGAGAGATTTCTGTCTGTGTTAGTTGGAAAAAGGTAACGAAACATACTTCTAAGCATCAATCAGGACAAATTCGGATCAAAATCAAGCCATCTGATTGGTGGCTTGATTTCTTATTTTACTAGTCCACTGTTAGTTATTTCATAATAGTATATCTGAATAATCTGATTACTTTTAAGTGCATAAATAATGATTTAATAACAGATTTTTTCATTCACATTTTCCATGGGTATAGAGAATTTACTGAAGATGTGAAACAAAGTTTTCAGGGGCTTTATGTGATACTCTACTTAACAGCTGGCTGTCTAAATATGAAATTAACAAACTGCTGTATTTAGCCATCCTGGCAGCCCATTACTGGGAGATAGCTTCCAGCCTAAAGAGTGCTAATGAGCACACTGTGCACCAGTGTTAGCCCGGTCCCTCTTTAAACATACAATATTGACAAAGCTAATACAAAGTATGAGCTGTAGAGTTTAAAGTAGTCTTCTGCTATGTAAATTCACTCAACACTCTTCCTACGTAATTAGCATAAATTGCTTTAAAAGGTATTCAAACAGAGGAGAAATAATGGGGGTCATGAGAGTTAAAAAAGAGTGGAAAAAAAACTTTATTACTCACCACTCAAGTGCAACATAGGAGCTACAGTCCAATACTGTTCCTGTTTTTGTGTGGATTAGACTGACAGAAGAGTTTATGGTATTCTGAAAACGGGACAAGACACAAAACTTTGACAAACTGCCTTAGTTTGTTAAGATTATTCTTTATTATGAAGTGCCACAAAATGCTTTGTGTTCATTGTGCTTACATTGTCTGAATTCTGGCTCAAAAAGACCCAGGAGATCCTCTCTCTGCAGCAGAGAGCCAAACCTCCTGAGATAAGGTGTGTCAGATATCGCTATACAGCAGTAAAAATGTCTCAATCCAACGGATTCTCTACAAACCCTCTTGCAATAAATGATTATTTTAGGTTATCATCATTCTTTAACTTGGAAATACAAAAAAAGAAGAGAGGTTAAGCTAGTACAAGGTTTTAATTCTTCTCTACCTGAATTCTAGTTAGTTTCATTGTGCTACTTTCTTTAAAGTGGAGATGACTAGAATGGAAGTGCTTAGAGAGAACAGACCTGGAGCTCAACCGGAGACAGACACACACAGTCGCACGCACTCTGCTTTTCTGCATTAAAACCACTAAACAGCCACGCGACCGTCCTGCCAAACACCTCAAAGAGGTTTAGGCTGCAGAGCAAAGCTGTGGTAAGTTTTGATCCTCAATTATTTAATTTTGTGATATGTAAACAACAACCGGAGACACCACAGCCAGAGAGACTCTCTGTGGTTTCTATAGCAACCTTTGTACCCGTCACACTGTGATCAGTTTCTACGCTAAAAACTGTTATTACTGTTTTTGTTCTCATTCAGATGCAAATGACAACACGATATCAGAGTTGTCTATCAAATACTAGCATAATGTTATTTATATCTCCAAACTGAATCAAAAATTTTGAAGCTAATGCTTTTGTTTTCTTTGTATATATGCACTGTTTGTCTTACATGTGCTTTCAATGTGTGTTTGTGTCGTCTTGTGTTAGAGCACCTAATTTAATGTTGTTTTTTTCCTACTTAATAGTTGTTATCAGTGTTTTGTTCAAGCCTTAAAAATCACAGATGAAAAGACAAAGACAAAAATTTAAGCACTTACAAGTTCAAGCTCTATGTCGAATTGTCTAATATAATTCAAATAATTGCAGCTTAAATCAAACTCACTCATTGGGGGAGAGATAAGACCTGCAATTTGCTGACTCACACACTGAAAGCTCCACTCACAACAAAAACTGCCTCTTTCTCATTGAATTGTGAGCTAAATTCATACAGAAAAAGCCTCATTGTAGAAGATGTAAAGATTGTATCACTTCCTGAAAGACCTTTCCTACAACATGTTGACTTTTTTTTACTTCAGAAATGTCAGATCTGAGCGCCTTGACAGTTTTTAACATTATGCAGTTGCTATTTTTCTCAGAGATGTATTGAAGTTAGGTAATGGGCTCGTGTATCTGTGCAGACTCGTCTTTTGTCACAATAACCCTAAATGATCCTGGATATCAGTCGACCCCATCTCTAATTGAGTAATCTCATGCCTGAGGAAGCACTACAGTTATCAAACCTGCCTTTGTCAGAATTTCATATCTGAATATTAAGCCTTTTTTTTTTTCTTTTATTGAAAGCTTTTTTCTGTGTCTCCCACAACAGCTCATCAGCAGGCACTGTGTGCTCATGCATGTGTGCACATGTGTCTATGCAAGATTTACAATGAATACATATGGCATATAAACAAGCACTTTTTTGTGCAGATCTGTGTGTCCTCAGTCTGTCTCTTCGGAAGCTCCATGAATCTGTAGAAAAGGTTTCTGAGCTGCAGAGAACTGGGTTCAGCAACACTGGTTTTGGCCACCTAAATCAAAGGTTACAACGTCTACGAGCTGGGGATGATTAGAGTTAGCCTGTCTTTTAGGGTATATCACTCACAGAGTTAGCCTATGGTTGGCCCAGTAGGGTTAAATGGGGCCTAGTGCAGAATAATCAGGACTCAGTCTAATGTATCTTCTGGACTGTAAAGTTAAGCTGCAGTTGGACCATCCAGCTAAAGTGTATGCTTTTTCAGTGGTTTAAGAATGCACGCTTTATGGTTTGGAAGTGCAGTGGAAGGGTAGTTGAATAATGCATTGCATTTGAAACTGACTTGGTCCAACTTCAACAATGCACCAAACCTTGACTTGGTTTTCTATTGAAAGTATACTGAAAGTTGCTAAATACAATGTTTGCTTATTATTGTTGTGGGTTTGGTGCACATCTTATTGCAAAATTCTCCAATCAGATGGCTGCATTAACTTTTTTAATTGTATCAGGACATAGATAAAACATGTCTTCTATGGTCATTAATAAAAGGTCTGTTGAAGGCCTTTTGTTATTTGGCTGCATGGCATAAGAAATATGTTTTCAACACATTTAATGCCATTTTAACATTATATGGCATTTTAATAAAGCGTTGAACTCTCATGAATGGCCAATAATCCAATCTGAGTAAAATGTTTTGAGGCCTAATCCAAAATTAGGCCTCTCCTGGTTAATGTCAGCAGGTGTTTCATGCTAGAGTTTGTCAAGGTTAAAGTTATCCTACAATAGGCCTTACACCCAGCAGGCAGCTGATCCCAGCCTCTCTAGCCTACATCCTACATAAGGTCTACTCACTAAGAGGCAGGCAGTGCATAACAAGAGAGGAAAGACAGGACTTTTGTTTTTGTTACTCTAACACTACATTGGCATGTTCCCTGATGTCTGTAATATTAGTATTTTTCTCTTTATGACTATAGGTGAAGTAAAACATACCTGATTTTTAAACTGCTATACAGTAGTAGGTAATACTTCATAACTTCATCATAAAATACCATGCATTAGGTGATTATTGCTTTTAAAGAGTCCTACGGAGGCTCCAAGAGAAAAATATTGCCCTCAGGTTCTATCTATAGGATTTTGGCAAAAAATCATAAGCTTTTTATGATGTTGGCATAGATTTCATTACTTTTTTTTTGCATGCAAAAATGTTAATAAGAAAAAAGTAAACAACATAATAAGAAAAAACAGTACTAAAAAATGACATATGCTTTGGCCTGTAGTGATAGAAAGAGGTTGGCAACATACAGAAATTTAAGTGCAACAAATAAGTTAACGGAGTCACTTCATTGTTATCAAATCAAGTTCAAAACATACAACAAATAAAAAAGAAAAAAGCTAAATAAATAAATAAATAGTAAATAAATAGTTTTACCTCAGTAGTGGAGAGAATATGGTCACTTGGTGCAGCAAACATTATTATTATTATCATTATTATTACTATTATTATTACTATTATTCCCCCAAAAAAACAAAATCAGAAAGAAAAGCTTTCACTGCCTTTCAGTGCAGGGAGGAACTCAGTAGCTTTAGGCGCACTATTGTCTTTGTCATCATCCTCGTCGCCTTCAGTGTCTCAAAATATATATGGTGCCATACTGTATCTAGATGCCAGAAGAAAGCCGTGTTAGTATTATTGTCTCTATCCAGAAAAGATAGAGGAAGAGGAGTTTTTGAGGAAGTGCATGCGTAGATCAGTAACATCCTTAAGTGGGCAAATCTCAAGGAGAAGAAAAAATTGTGCTATTTTCATCATCTTCATCATGAATAGGCTCCAAGGAGAAGCAAGGTGGGGGGAAGTAGGGGGTGAGAGAGGGGAGGAGGGAAAGCAAGGTCATTATCTGACCAAAAATAGATTGTTTGTGTCTGCAGTTCAGTTTGTAAGGATAATGGTAATTTATGTCTGCAGTTTTGTCTGTTGTTTTTATCTATGCCGGGGGTCATGCATCTAGGGGCCCTAGAGGAGAGAAGGGGCCTTTAAAGCAGGCAGACTCGTAGTGCTTGTTCAGGTAACTCTTGAGCGCGAAGGTCTTGTTGCAGCGTTTACATTTGAAGTGTTTAAAGGCCGAGTGGGTCTGCATGTGCGCGCGCAGGTTCGAACGGTCTGCGAAGGCCTTGCCGCAGTGGGCGCATCCGAACGGCTTCTCGCCAGTGTGAGAGCGCATGTGGCCCTGCAAGAGCCAAGGTCGGCTGAACGCCTTCCCACACACTTCACACTTGTGCTTGAGGTCGTGAGTGAGCAGGTGCATGGCCATGGCGGGCATGGACACGTACACCTTCCCGCAGGTCGGACATTTCTTTGCCAGCTTGCTGTCCAGCGAGCGGTGTGTCTGTTTGTGCCGGCTCAGGTTGGAAGACGTGGCGTAGGTTTTGCCGCACTCGTTGCAGGTGTGCCTTTGGATGGCCCTGGGACTCCCGAGAGCTTTCCTCCTCGAGCGGCCGTCGGTGATGAAGAAGGCATCGACTGTGTAACCCTCACTCACCGCAGCATCTCCATTAATGTAACCGTCAGTGATTTCGGAGCCGGGACTGTCGGGGGACTCAGAGTCAGGGGCTCCGTAGTCACTGTGGATACCATCGTAGAGGGGGTCGGGGGAGGGTATCTTGATTCCACTGTCACTCTCACCATCATACACAACAGGGCTGATGTAGTCGCTGATGTAACCAGCTGGCATGGAAAAAAGAAAACAGTGTTAGGTGAAGAATCCTGAGGAGGAACTTTACACTAAAGCTTGCATAGATTTTCAAACAGATGTACAAAAATACAGATTGTTGCTTTAGCCATGATTAAAACAATCTTAGGAGGTGCAAAGGTTCCCCCTCATCACAGCAGAGACCTTCAGTTCATAAAACAGTAGGGAATGGGAGGGACATTCACTTCTGCACATGTTCATCTTAAAGCAAGAGAACAGGGGGGAAAAGTTTGGATTAATGTCACTCGACTGCTGTAGCCAGCTGGACAGGAAGAACAGAGTGAAATCAGATAGTCTTTGTTTCTCAGGCTCATCTGTCACATAGACGCTAAAGATAGAGATGCAGAATACTGACCAGTAACACACGGTCTGAACTGGTGGAATTAAATAAATGCTTACTCAGGGATGTTAACAACTGTATACTAATATACAGCTTTCTCTACAGTTGTGTGATGTTTTTTTCTGCTCCTATCCCATTTGAGAGCATTATGATTCAAAACATAGACAATAAGTCAACATAAATATTACAAACAGCTTGTTCCATCAATCAGTAACTTGTTTCTAACATGTTGCATGTAGACACACCATTACGCTGTTTACTAAGTGCTATGGTTGGATACCAGTGTTTATATGACAGACAGAGCAGGTCTGTATGAGAAACCACATGTTTGTTTGGTTGTTTGTTTGTTTTTCTTTAAAATGAGAGAGCAGAAGACCAAAGATGGCAACACAGTGAAACAGGAGGCTTCAGTAAGATCTTTCCTGGGTTGGTGACATCATCTAAAACACAAGACCTGTGGTTATACACATCATGCTGTTCTTAGGAGGCACCTCCCTTCACTCTAAATGTACTGACAGAACTTTATGCTGCCACTTGTCATGTGTAAAAGTACACAGAATACAGTTACAGCCACAGTTCGTCAGTACGTATCTGCCCTCCACAACACTGCAGCAACTGTGGCGAAGTCCCATACACTGCATTTCCCTGCATAAACGCTCAATTTCCAACTTGCCATTTCCAATCAGCAAAGCAGCATCAACTTGAACCACTTTTAACAACTTCTGACATTGTGTAAAAGTATTTTATCATGACACAAAACATCTCTCTCTCTCCGCGGCACACCTGTGGCCTGAGGCGGAGTGTGAAAAACAGCCCACAGTAAGACTCCACAGGTAATCCAGCGATATGATTCCTCTCAGTCCTCAAAGGTAGCAGTTAAAACAATTCCTCTGTGAAAGATAAACGCACACAGGCTGACCCTGGACTTGAAAACGCTGATTTAGTGTGAAAATGAGCATCAGCACCAAGGACAGATCCAGTACGGTGCAGGTCGCAGGCACGTTCGCTGCGAGGCTGCTGTGCTGGCTCAGTCAGTGCAATCAGTGCGTGTGGTGGAGGGGTTACAGATCAGGCAGTTTAAGACTTGCATGGCAAGCTTTTTGGGCAAATACAGTGACTGATGCTCATGCTAAAACAGTATGGATACATTATATATGAGCAGGCTGTATGATGCTACCTTTCCCTGTTGATAAAAACAGACCAATCTTCTCCGGTTTGACATATGTTTCTCAGGGGCCTGTTGAACTAATGAGCATGACTGCATAACTGATTTAATACAGAAATGCATAATAACATAAAGTCCTGTAGATACTGTACATAAAGACAACTGGCATATTCACAGGCACACATATAAATAGATACCTTTAGATTTGGTTCACTGGCAGTTTAAACACATGTTAAACTGTGAATCTACAAGTGTGTCTTCTAATTTACTGTTTGTTGTGTTTACACAGAAAAAAAGACACAATTGATCATATTTTGTGAGATACTCTATTATGGTTTTTGGATCTTTTTTTTCCATTGTGACAGCATAGGTTTGATTTGGTGGTTTTAATAAACACAGTTGATAAGTTAGTAGCTTAAGTGTTGCTAACTGAGCTCAGGCATCCCTAAACACAGCACTGCATACATTATACAGCAACATACACTGTTTCTTCCACCTTTTCTTTTTATAGCCTACATGTAGATACTTTATGCAAATTTAAAGCCTACCCAATATAAAACTTGATAAGAAGTTGCATTCAGCCAACCAAAGCCTGCATATACACAAGGAAAGTAAGTGATGGATTCTAGCATGTATCTGTTAAAAATGTTTATGACAGGAAAAGGAAACTTAATGTAATCAACTGAACATAAGACAAGACAGAAAAATGTGTTTCATTAGATGCATCATGAAAATATGCTACATAATGTGGCCTGGATGTGCATCCATGGAAAAGAAATGAATATTTAACTTTATTTCTCCTGTAAGAAACCTGTGTTGTTATTTTTCACCTGCTCTCTCAGTGGAATTCTGCATATGATGCACAAGCAACCAGCTCTATGCGACACCACATGCCTGTCTACATACAGCGACAGCTACTACATATCTGCTGCTGCGTCCCATCTGAATACACAGTCCCATCACACACGAGGCAAGGAACACGGGTGTGATATGAATTATTCTAAAAGCAGAGAGTTTCTCCTGACGTGCTGCACTGCTGTGAGTCGAGTATGTGCTGCACTGTATGTGGAAGACGCATTAAGCCATCAGATATTAAGTGATGGAGACAAAAGGTTGCCGGGACAGGCAGCGTTGCACGGTGCTGCTGAGGCGGCAGATCGCGTGTCATGCCGAGCAGGGCTTGTTAACCTCGACATTATAAATACACCACTGACAGCTTTTTGCTTTACGAGCAGAGAAACACAGGCAGGAGCACGCACGGAATACACATGTTGATGTGCAACAACGTGTCAATGACATCGGGATGGAAGCAATGCAGTGGATTAATTTACATGACAAAGGCATTTTTTTCATCCAAAATGTGACGCACACAGTTGCAGGGCGTGAGGAAGTTCACAGCTTCAGAGCAGCACAGGGCAGCACAAAACAATGAATCACACCGTCCTCAATGGGGCCTGACAAACCATTAGAGAACTAAAGTCTACATCCAAGTATGATTTTATAAAACAGCAACTATGTTCAGCAACTATCAAAGAATGTCCCACATGTTGAATTGATTGATAGATTCAGGATCTGTTGCCTTTAACTTATATTCAACAGTTCACTCGTGGGAAGTTAGATAAGAGTAGCTTTCATGAATGCAAATGCTGATCTGCTTTTGTGTTATGTGGCAGCTGCTGCAGGCATAGAAGAGAGAACTAATGCATTTATTTTATCATGCAAAAATGTGAAAAGACTCAAAAAACTGGACATGCATACCTAAAGATGCAGCAGAGATAAAAACCACTCTGCACATTTAGGATATAAGTTCGTCGTGGGGCTTTTATAGCAATACAATTTAGAAAAAGATAAAAAATCAGGAAAACTGCTGGTGATGTTTGTGGTCACAGCATTGTTACATAAAGGATTACCAAACAGCTGCTCATTTGTGTAGCACCTGGAGGCGGCTGGTGGATAAATCTGACAGTAGAGTATTAAACATAAAAGCTATTATCAATGTTTTTTCTGTATAAAACAAATGCAAACCTGCCTATAGGTTATAGGGGGCAGCTTTCATCCAACATATGAAACAGCACACACTGAGCTTGCAGGAGCATTGCAGGGCTTTGCCTTTGGTTAATTCCACAACACCAAGTGAAAGTGGACCAGATATTAATAGGCACTGTCCTGTCTTTATCTCTTTTAACCTTACTTAGCCTGCGTAGGGGGGGAAAAGTCCCCGCTGACTATGAGCCAAAATCGATGAAACATGGGATGCGCTGGATTTAGCCTAGATGATTTCTCAAGTGACCTTTGTGCTCCAGTGGAAACTCAACTCCTACAACGAATCAAACGCTTCAAATCAAGCCTGCTTCGGCTTCCATGCTGCCAGTAATTAAGGTGTTAAATGACTTGGTGCCTAACATCATTCAGCGGGGTGTTGTGGTTATTGAGACTGGCAGCTCATCAGTGTTCCACCGTGTCCATCTCATCCTGCGCTCCTCTGAGCTCTTGCAGCCCTTTTAAGTGAAGTAGGATTACATGTTTGGCTCGGGGCGCGGCTTTGAAGCTTTTATTACCCATCAGGAAGAGAAAAACTGTGTGATAACTGTGTGTGCTGTCTGCAGTTGTTCTCTAATCAATGATTATAGGCTACTTATCTGTCTCGCCTTCACCCTACAGGTAACCCGGTGAGAAGTTTCCAGTGGAAAGGCTACACACAGCTAGAAATATTACAGGTAAAAACAGGTGATGCCATTGGAGATAAAGTGCTACATGCACGAATGCAACATAGTTATCTTTTGATGCAAGTTCTCACTGCACCGACGTGTTTGAAAGATCAGTCTCATTGTGGGAATCCCTCCAGCACGCAGCAGGTAAACCCGACTCACAGTCGCAGAGGTGAAGCCTTTTTTGGAAGCAGCTTTGTTTGATCTTCCTCCTCTGGAGCGGCTGTTTTTGAGACACCTGTTAATGCTCGTCGTGCAGGCAGCCTGACCTACCTTTGTCATGGAGCCGCAGGCTGAGGTCTGTCCTGTGCCGGTAAGCGTTCTCCAAATCCGCCGCGGAGGAGAAATCATCCAGTTTCACCTTTTTCACCAGGAAAGACCTTGGCATGGTGGTGCGGCACCGACACACGCTGTCACAAACACACACTCACAAACACAGCCGATCGCCGACGGTCTGGCCAGCGTGATGATTCGCCCGTTACACACCAACAAGACGGACGAACCGGGAAGAAGATTGTCTTCAGATTTTGGAGGGGGGCGCGAGCTTGCGAGTTGATCCGGTACAATAGTTGACCAACGCTGATTTGTTATTTCTCTCCTGTTTCAGTCTCTGTGACGGTCCCCGCTTTTTAAGTCCGCGTGCGAACCAAGGTGAGAAATGCAACTTCAGCACCGGACAGCTCCCTACGAGGGGGGCGGGTGCCGCGGGGTCTCTGTGCTCGCGGGCAGAGGCTCGGGAGCGGTCATGAAAAAACAAAAAAAAAAAGCAAAAAATAAGAGGCGGTGGGAAGGCACCCTGCAGCGCGAGCGACGGCTTTCGGGCCTCTTGAAAGAAGAGGAAGAAGAGATGGAGGAGGAAGAGCAGGAGGAGGAGGAGGGAGGGATGCGAAGAAAATTAGAGGAAGGCTAAAAAAAAAGAAAATAAAAAAGAGCGGAGGGTTTTAGAAGCTTTTAAAGAAAAAATGTCAGACACCACGTCTTTCCGTCTGTGCCGCAGATGTACTCCTTAATTCCCGTTAATGACGACTCGCTCAGGTCAGTAAAAGATCACAATGAGACTCCCTGCAGCCGGATGGATCAGCAGCATCCCCCTCGTTCTCTTTCTGTATCCCTCTCTCTTCTCTCTTCTCTCTCTCTCTCTCTCTTCCCCTCGGACTCTCTCTTTCTGCAGCTTCTGTGAGGTGTTCCCGTGAGTGTGCCGCCTCGCGATCAGCTGTTGGCATTTATACGGCGCAGGGAGAGAGAGAGAGAGAGAGAGAGAGAGAGAGAGAGATGGATAGACACACGGGTGGAGGGAGTGCTTAATTTAATCCATCCCACATCCCCGGGGAGCGGCGACTGGCCCGGATGATTTATTGAAGCTGTTATCACCCCCTCTCTCTTTCTTTCTCTGTCTTTCATTCTCCCTCCTTCCTCTCTTTCTCCTGATTTTTTGAGCGTGCGTGTGTGTGTGTGTGTGTGTGTGAGAGAGAGAGAGAGAGAGCGAGAGAGAGAGAGAGAGAGTAGTCGCCATGTTTTGGGGAGATAAGAATGGAAATTGTTATGTTTTTTTAAGCACTATGGATTTGATTCAGCTATGAATTTTAAATGTTGTCCCATTGTGCGTGTTTTTGGGAGTCGTGTACTTCTTTTTTATCGCTTTTACTCTTTTACCTCTTCTTTTATAAACTCCTAAGTATTTTCTATATTTGCTTTTTTAAGCGATGACA
>JAQFJA010000025.1:13416517-13426659 GCA_029874485.1 Naso brachycentron | reverse complement strand
TCTTTACGACAGTAAGTGGCACCACTTTTGTCCACACGTGCTGCTACAATCAACACAAAATGAAAGTTCCTTGGAGGGACAATAAGAATTCAGCTGGGACTAGTTGCAGCACATGTTGCACATTTAATACAAAGTTACAAATCCAGTCGTGAGTGCACATGTACTGAGCCAAATCATGAGTCAAGATTAGTTAGATTTTATTACAGAAAAGAAGATGCTGTTATATAAAAATCTGACTTTGACAGAATATCTCTGTGCTCCAGTGGTCGATGTCCTCTTTCAACTGTTAAATTAATGTCAAAGCAGATATGAAACACATGTTACAGAAAAGTACAAAGCAAAAGTGTCGTTCTCACCATCCTGGAATGAGGGACTCCTTTCCCGGCAGCACTTGTAATGCACACATACATGGACACACACCTCTAAGTGCCTCTAAGCGTGTAACAGAGATGTGAGACACAGATATGACATGTAGACTATGATTTTCATTACTACATATTTTGTGTGTGTGTGTGTGTGTGTGTCTGTGTGTTAGGGGGATATTAAAATGTGTCTGTGTGTTTTCAGAAGACCCCCTCTGTGTCGCAACACGCTCTCGCACACTCTCCTTTACTCCAGATGGTGTAGGTGACTCACACTCACACACACACACACACACACACACACACACATTCAAACTGTCAGACATACATATAGTAAGAAGCGGAGTTGTAAATGATTACAGATTGGTGACAGGATTTGATTAATTAGTCCTGACAGAGGCTGAGTGTGTGATGTTCAGCAACATGCATAATGAACACACATTATAGACAAAGACAAGCAAACTTCTGCTACTATGCAAATTTTAAACACACAAACGTCAAAGAGCTGCAGTTAGGTTTTTTCCTATTAAACAAGTATTTCTGTGCATTTGCATGTGTTTGTGAGCTTAATGATATTGGTTCATTACGTCTTTAGAGCAATTGCAATGGCAAAGAAAGAGAGAGACAGATGAGATGTAAATGTAAGGGCAATAGGTCAGGGCGAAAGGAGATATCAACTCAAGTTAGCATGCTTACCAGCTCGCCCTGGCCCGTGCTCTCTGGAGCTTAATTGCCGTCAGCTAGACAGTTTATTTTTGGTTTCAAAAATCCCATAATAACCTTTCAGCATATTGTAATTCAGGTGTTCTGAAAGAACACTAGACTTCTGCACCTCTCCTTGGCTCTGTATTCTGGCTTTAGAAAATGAACACCATGATGGGCACTTTTCAGCCAATCACAGGTCGTTTTCCTAAAGCTGATTGGCTGTTGAAATAAGCAACCAGTTTACATAGCCGCAACTTTTGCTGCTACCGTTTCACCTCTTTGTTAATCTTTGGTGCAAACTGGCCTTTAAAGAGAGACTGACAAAAAACAAAATAATAAGCAAATTAGGTCAAAAACAGGGAGGACAAGGTGTAGCGGAGTTGCTTCCTTAGGAGTCTCATGGTACAGTTAGCCTGATTTCCAGACACTGTCTACCCCAGCTTTAACCTATTGTGAAACCCGACAGGGAGTGAGGTTTAAAATATATAAAATATACCCACTGTCTACCAGTGGGTATATTTTCCTGGTTTTGGCGATAGCAAACATTATTGGACAAATTAGCATCAAATATGAAAACCTTTTCCCCTTAGTTTGCCCTGTGAAAGACACCAATTTAGGTAGAAAATGTCAAGATGTCCCTTTAACAAGGCAGATGCAATCAAATTTCATACATCCTGCTCAACAGACCAGGCATTTGGGATTTCTCAGGATTACATGAAAGGTCCACTGTGCAAAGAATGTACCCCAATCACGTCACTCCAAAATCTTCAACTAAAAATCTCCACAATGCATTTCTCAGAATATCCTATAAATGTGCGCAAAGACAGAACTCCAGTGCCCTCTATTTGTTGGAGCAAGTGGGTAAATGGGTCCCTGAAGGCTGAGCTATGTGGCCATGGAGACAATGGGGTATTTTACTACTCCCTCCAGCCATTTAGAGGGTTATTTCTAAAGCAGTGGCGGCCACTTTAGCCAGGGTCCCACATGGTGCTGTGGGCAGATGTGGACAGACATGGCAATTACACCGGATTTTTCATACAAGCACTTACACACATGTATATACTTACATGCACTTCTAATGACACTTTGATTTCAAGCACCTTGGGAGGTGACTGTGAGACAAACACACTGCCCTTTGTCTCAGCCCGCCTCTGTCATCTAACGCAGTAATCTATGGCATCATTAACAGAAGCAATTAACATATGTTTTCCATGAACATCTGATACCAACAATTAACCAATCAGTCCATCTCTCTCTCATTCTGTGTCTTTCTCCCTCTCATTTTTCCTTTAATCATTTAAGAATGAAAGACAGCAAGCGTCAAACCCACCTCCTTAGCAGCTCAACACCTCCTCAGGAATATGCAGTTTAATCTGCAAGTTCATAAATCCTCATTTTATTTCCCTGAGTTACAGGAGGAATCTCTGAGATTGAGTGGTGTGCCACTTAAAAAATTGTGGCTAAAGATAGTACTGTAGCTGGAAGGACCTTTGTCGGTGTGTATCTGTGGGTGGTTTAGAAGCTTCTCTGAACCCCTGCTGTTATTCTGTAAAGAACCGAACAGCCTGCAGCCCGATAATGACTCCACTGAATAGCTGTATGATTATACCTCTTTCTGTGAAATGTTTGTCTTTTTCCCCTTTTCTGCATTTTGTCTGACTCTCACCCCTTTGTCTGTTTTGTTCTTTCCACATTTATTCTTATATTTTCTCCTTTTTCGTGCTGCTTCTTTCTCTTTTTATTGCCTGTACTCCAACCCTTCTTTTTGCTTATCGACAAGTATAGAAATAATTTCCCAGACTTTACCAACTCGTCTGTCTGTCTGCCTGTCAGTCTGTCTGTCTATCTGTCTGGAAAAGGAAAACAGCATCATTTGTTGTTTATTCAGATGCCTCATATGATCACCCATACTGTACTCTTTTCCTGGCCAAGTATTTTGTACCAAACCCAGTCAAGCCAAACCTTACAGGACCGTACCAGTCTATTTTCCCTCTCACCATTAGCAGAGATGCCACCATCTTTGAAATATGTTAATGTTTAAATTTGACCATGTGTATACTTCAGTAGATCTCAGACTGCTTTGTAAACCCCATTTGCTTCCATTCATGTTGAAATAGGGTATAGACACCCTATAGGACATGTGAAAGTTGCTAGGTAGATGTAATTCACTCTTCTAAAGAGAATGTCTGCATTTTTTTTTTAAATCAAAAATCGCTAAATGAGAGAGAAAGAGAGGAGCTGGGAGCCATTGAGATGGAAGTTATTACACCTGGAAAAATAGTTCCTTACAAGTGCTTTCTTGCTGGTTCAAATATTAGCGTGAAAAAGAATTTTGACACAGACGATCTTTTAAACAAACATCACACATTTTTAGGTACTTTTTGTAACGTTTACTGAATATGGACAAAATGTAAACAAACACAATGCTGATAGTTAAAGCTATTTTTGGAAAATGTGTGGGGTTTGTGTAACCGATGTGGCTGATGTTGATGAAGGAAAATGACATGTAGTAACACTGGTATGGTCCTTTAAGGCATCAGTATGCTTCGACCAAAGTAATTGTCACATGGTCATACAACATCCAAACCCCCTCATGGTGCTCCTTTTAGGGGGATGACTCATCAAGACTCTGTAAAAGTGGTCATTTAAACAATTAGTTCTGCCATCAGACGTGGCGGGAAGACAAATTGAATGAACTAGTTTGTTTTGAGCATGCCACTGCCTTTAACCCACACTGCAGAGACGGCAGACCAAAAATATTCAAATGAAAACAGTAAAACAATATGTTGTTTTTCTTATTAAGTTCAGGGAATTTATTGTCAACAACTTTTATCCTAAGCCTTCAGTGAATGTGTTAATTTGCTAATGTGCTGTCTTCAAGTTTGTTAAATTTAACTCTATTCTATTTTTGATTGTCCTTCCTGTGGCACATGAGAAACTGACACATCCTTTGTGAGATGACCTTGTGTTTGTCTGTGTGAGTGTATGATCACTGCATCACAGCCTGCTGTAACTAATGCATGCTGCCACACACTCTGTTAAAACCCTCACCTGGTGCGGCCTCCATCTCGCCTCCTTCAGTGTCTTCAGTAACCTTCTGTTGTCTCTCTGTACATTTTCTATCATCTGCTGATGCATGCTACTATACACATTACTGACACTGATGCACCAGTACACACTACCTACACACACAAACACACACACACACACATATTGTGTCCTCTAACAATCACACACCCTCAAAATGCATGCTTTGGCACTTTATAACTAATGCTAATCTTACAGCATCGCATTATTAGCTGTTAATGTATTCTGGGACACTATTAGCTGCTAACACTAATGCTAGGGCACTATTAATGCCTAATGCTAATGCAGTAACAGTGAGAGTCCTGAGCCAGTCCGCCCATCCAGGATTATGTGAAGCTTTATAATCCCTTGTTAGCTAGCAGTGGAGGCATACATCACACCTCCAAGCTAATCTAAGTGCTGTGTGACAGCTATACACCTCGCCTTGTCCTCATCTACTCCCATAATCTACTCCTTCTAGGATAGTCTGTCTGTGATGATATATACGCACCACAGTTGTTGTCAAGACAATCTCCCCTCCATCGAAAGCAATCATTAGAGTTACAGTGCAAACTTCAACATTAGCTGGTGTTTTGGTTTGGTTTGGAGGGGTTTTGTTTGTTTTTTGGGGGTTTTGCTATGTTTTTTCTTGCCATTGGGGTTTAAAAAAAAGCCGTTAAAGGCATAATGTTATGTTGTACAGCATTCAGAGTTTCTAAAGTCTCTAAATGCTTCTGGAATTCTAAAGTTCACTCTCAGTGGGCGGATGGCTGTTACTTCATCTCACTCTCTATTCTGTTCTCAGTTTTTGTGGTTGAGATCTCACTTTCTTACAAGATATAAGAGTTTGAGCTACATACTGATGTAGGCAGGCAAACAGCTTTCACACCAAAGGCGCCATTTCAACATAATGCAGACCAAGACCATTATTTCCTCCGGAACAAGTGGTGGCGCTCTCTCTCAACAGCTGTCATGATTTTGTTGCTGCATGATCTGCACAGATTTTCAACCAGTTCAGTTCACCTAAATTGAATTCAAATCTCAAACACAACAAACTCACAAGGAAAATTACGCATCCAATGACATTCTGGCATTGACAGGTAGAGGAAGTTATGAAGCCAGTCTTTTAACTGCAGAAAAAAATCATAGACATGTTAATTTTGTGCTTTTCTGAATTCTTGCAGTCATGTATCTCTAGGCTCCAATCACACCTCTACTTGAGGAAAAAATTTCACTCAAACATGTTAGAAAATATCAGAAAGGACAAGGCTACCAGTTAGAACCAAGGTTAGTCTTGGAGTTATCTCTTATTGATGTAGTTTCTAGCCAGATAACATGAAGCCGCATTTAGACTAACACTGCATATGCATCTCAAGCAGTTCACATAAAGTCACATGGTAAAATGCTTCAGGATTGCCCAGCAAAAAGTTCCCATATTCATGAGACAGTTGGCAAGCAAGAGACCAGTGGGGCACATTTTATAGTCGTTTTACAGAGACCAAACTCGGTTGCTTTTACCCAGAGGTTGGGAGAATCCAACAGTGTTTCTAGTGACAAAATGAAGTATGTTGACCCAAAATATGATCTTTTCCTAACCATAACCAAGTGGTTTTTGTGTCTAAATCTTACCAAAACCTAACCAGAGAATAATACAGTTTCCCAAAAACACAAAGAAAGATAAAGTTTAAATGTGGTTTGGAGAAACATGCAATGTCAACAAATATTCCTGGCAATGGGGTTGAAATGCTATGTCAGTTGTTTTGCCTGTTTGGAAACAAATGGCTGCTCGTATAGAGGAAGCTCTTTAATTTTACATTAGCTGTATGAACAACGTTTACTAAGAGAACAGAGGAATTTTTTTTACGCATTCCTTCTGCATTTGTGCCACAAAGATGTAGCTTGGAGATCCATTCATCCATCAGTTCTCCATACTCACTTATCCTAGTCGGGGTCATAGAGGGGTGGATCCTATCCCAGCATGCTCGGAGCAAGAGGCAGGCACTTTGAAAATGTCACCAATCTACTACAGACAGTCATGTGGATATATGTCTGACAACAGGAGATTAAGACAACTAGAGACATCCTGTCCAACCAACGCAAAAATTAAGATAAATATTTGCTTGTCTGCTGCTATCCTGATCTTTTTTTTAAAATAATCTTTTCTGATCTCACTCGCTGAGCTGACTTTGCTGTGTTGTGACAGCTATATTAAAGTTGCTGTCTTACTTTTCAGCGGACAGGCCAACAGTGTTTCTCGATAGCCAGACGTACAGGTAGGCAACATACATACTTAGTAATGCCCTTCTCTCTTCTGGTTATCACAACACGATAAGAAAACAGTGGATGTAAGGCTGAGAGGTATGATAGCAGGAAGGGAAGATGAGGAGGAGGGGACAGCAGAGAGGTGGGGAAGGGGGTTGAGGAGAGGCAGTGGAGGGGAGAGAAGAGAGGTGAAAAAGGGGCGATAGGGATGAGAGGAGGAGCAGGAGGCAAAAAGAGGGGGTGGAGGGCAGGAGATAATGTACTGTAGGCTGATTAATGTCAAAGGCGCTGAGTCCTGAATACTTATGAAGCAGATGTCAATGGAGCTTTACCCTGCAAGGTTACACAGAGGGAGGGGTGGGGTGGGAAGGGAGAGGGGGTCATAATCACACGCGGTAGAAGAAAATGAGGAACCGAAGGCGAGAATGAAGCAGAGGAAAAAGTTGAATGTGAAAGAAAAGAGCGACAAAGTTGAGATTGTGAAACAGCAGGAAGGTGATAGAGGCCATTTCCACAATTTGAAAATGCCACTCCAAAGTTTTCCATCCGTACAATCGGTTGGTTGATTACAATGAAACTCTAAAACAGGAGAACAGAATAGAAGAATGTACAGACTGTTGGAGTTTAAACAGCTATACAACATTAGAAATCAACTTTCTGCGGTTTTGAAGCTTGGTTTGTTTGTTTCCAGAGTGGACATGAGCAAACTGTGCCAGAAAGAGTCATTTTGAATGTCATGGATCACACGACCAGTCCTGCAAAAACACCTGATTTATACGAGTGTCTCCCTCATTTTAACTCTTTCTCCTGCTGTGCTTGTGATTGACAATTTCTCCTGTGTCTTTGTGGAATTCATGTTATGGTACCTGGCAACCAGAATCAGAGGCAGAGATGAGCATGTGCACAGAGCCTGCCCGATGTCATTCATCACTGCGCTAAGTCAAGCCCTCTGCTTCACAGTTTTCAGTTTAAGATCAGTAAGACAGGTCCTTAGACAATGAAATACGTTTCCAAATTTCACTCCACTCGGAGCAAAACTTTTGCCTTTCAAAACCAGCAAACATCATACCTTTTGTAAGACATGCTAACTGCTAAATGCAGAGAAGTCGTGGTGACACAGATGGGAACCTCTAGCTTTTACACATTCATTGTGAGATGGATCTGTGGTGGAGCCTTACATGGGGGTGGGGAGGTTGGTGGAAAAGTGATATGCAGATCTACAAAGAGAAAATCTCCCTGTTTTTAACTGCCCAATGTTGGCAGGTATGGACGACAACCAGATACCTGAGATCAAACAACACACGTGCATCGGTATTTTTAAAAAGCTCTGTCCATCTGGCCACATTAAAATCCAGATTTCTTATACTTTTAACTTTGAGTATTTTTTAAATTCAAATAGAGGAAAGGAGACAAAATTGTTCACTCAGACAGACAGTGACAATGGTGTGTGTATGTATTTTAAAAAACTAAACGAAACAAAACAAAAAAAACCTGTGGACTGAATCAGCAAAGCCCATATACCTGAAAAAGCTGCCACATCTGACTGAACACCACAAGGTGAACATTCATCTTAAGTGAAAGGATTCAGCAACCAAAAGGGCAGCACATAGTGCAGCTGTAGTGCATAATGTATTATACATTTTAAAAACTGTCACATTCAAACAAACAGAAGCCGAGCTTTACTCCTCATCTTGCTGATGTCCCCCTGTGGGAGCAGAGCCCTCCATCTCTGCCTGTCACTACCAGTAGACAACAATAGACCTTACACCCTGTTTGTTATTGATGACAGAGTAGCGACCTTTCACCTCTGACCTCAAGGAGCAGCCTTGACCTCAGGTTTGACCTCTCGGGACAGTTGTAATGATACTGGGATACATCTAATGACCCCTGGGCAGGAGAAGGGTCACTGATGAAAGGTCAAGAGCAGATGTCCCAAAGCCACTGTGACCTCAGGAAGTGACTGGATCCACTGATTAACTGAGCGGACAGTCAATTGAAGGAAGAGAAATAGCGCAGGGGAGGAAGAGCTGGGCATCTGTTATCAAAGATTACAGGTTTGGGCTTCTCAGAGATCATTCAAAGGACACATTCTGTTAGAAACAAAAGTCTGAAATTAGAGGATTATGTAAAGATAGAGACAAAGAAGGAAAGAAATACAGGAATAGGGTGCAACATGGGGTAATCTCTTCCATGGGATCCACTTCATTATCATAATTTTTCTCACGTGTTTGTTTACAGTAAAGTCAAACAGGAGACATGATGACAGAGTGTGGGGTCTGGGTGCATGGATTGACACTTTGCAGGCCCTATTTTGACAATCTAACAAAGTCTAAAGTGCACAGAACAAGTTCAGTTGGGGTGTGTCCATGTCCAATGTACTATTGAGATGGCGCAAAATTTGGGCACAAACTGAGGCAAACTGGGGATGGATTAAGTCTCTTAGTTATTCATAGGTGTGTTTTTGGATCAACAAGGAATAGAGCAATCAGTGTGTTGTCTCTCATCACCTTAAAAATCCAAGTGCACTGGGACGAAGGCGTATTGCCATTTAGGTGGTAGTGTCAGTCTGTCACAGAAGTGAACGCTTTTGCACACAGGGTTGCACAAGGTGAAAGTGCACAAGCAGATCGTCCACAGGGGCATCCGTCATTTAATGAAACTCCCTGAGGTGATGCAGGTGCAGGAGGAGAGTATCCTTGTCTTCTGGTGTCACCAGAACAGTGGCAAAAAGCCAAAAGAAGCAGAATGATGTCAAGAGATGAGGAAAGCAGAAGCTTTAAGTACATATGCTATTCAGACGACATGGGCACTTGGCGTGAAAATTACAACTGCATCATTTGGAAAATAGCAATGACACTTGTGCTGCGCTGTGCGCTGCCTTTACACTTTGTTTTGAGGATTGATACGAAAGTTAAAAGGGTACTATAAAAAAATAATGGATTCTTTTCATGTTCGATCATGCCCCAAAAATAAAGTTTTCTAGCTTCCTCTGTGGATCCTTGTGTGGGTCAGTTAACAGGTGCAGTGACAAAATATGTTTAAATGTGTTTAACCTTCACACTTCTAAATGTAAGAGCTCCAGTAAGGTTAACTTTGTTGCTACAGGTGTGACGTGCTGGAGGTTCCTCCCATATTTGGTCAAATACTGAGTAAAAATGTGGCTCTGCTGACATTAATATTCCTCTCTCATCTTCTTCTTCTTCCTCTTCTCTTTCATATCTCTCCTCTACTGTCCTCTCCTCCAGTGCTCTAATCTCTCTCTCTATTAGTAGTCTATTTACAGCGTATTCAGTCTGGGGTCTGCCAACACTTACCGCTCTCCAGAGCTTTATCAAGCCACTGATAAACTCCAAGCACACACACTGACACACATGCATGCACACGATGTTATGGGGAGATTTAATGGAGTGTGTATTTATGCATCTGCATTGGACATTCATGTGTGTGTATAAGTAAATTTGCACAGGTATGTAATGCATACAGCCCTAATTTCTATGCATTGTGGGTATGGGTATATATGTAAACGTGTGTATACGTGTGTTACTTGCATCCATTTTGCGTGTGTCCGTGCACATGTGTATATGTTATCAGCAGTGTCCCAGTGTGCTCGCCGAGGGCCAGTCTATTTAGTGTTCATAACAAAGCCTTTTACTGAGGCTCCAATCAGGATTAAACCCTTATCAGCACACACAGACCACAGGACACAGCCAGCGAGTGTGTGTGTGTGTGTGTGTGTGTGTGTGTGTG
>JAQFJA010000025.1:13394716-13407347 GCA_029874485.1 Naso brachycentron | reverse complement strand
GGCTGTAGCTGAGTCATGAGATTTTACTCCCATATCTGATATCTCTGATATCATATCTCTGATCTGAGATAATAACAGTGAACGTAGGTGGCTCTGCTGCGTCGCACTCCGGAAGTACTTCCTCTACCTGTAGCCTAGACAACAGCGCTAAAAGCAACCATACACACACATCAATAACGGGAGCGATGAAACATAAACACAACCCGCTTACCTCCAGCGCTATTTTACAAGTCACATTAACACCACTTTTATACAAGTCACATTAACACCACTTTTCAACATATCACAACAACAATATCACACCGTTAACGTTCCAGAGTGAAGTTCAGATGGAAAACGCTGCCATGGCTACGTGCTAACATTAACTGCGTGCCGCTAGCTTAGCTCTGACATTACAACCACTACTTATTTCGAGACTGTAAACATTGATAATCACAATGGTGGATAAACACAAACTATATATACATATGTGAATGCTTGTGCTAAACTTTGTGACTCACCTGAAACAAAGATAATAACAGTGAACATAAGTGGCTCTGCTGCATCGCACTCCGGAAGTAGCTATAAACTTCCTCTACCTGTCGCCTAGACAACAGCGCCTATCCATACCCGGGCCGCCACTGCCAAGATCTAAAGTCTTGGAATTGCCTGAAATGTCTTATGCCAAGGTTGGACTACATGATATCAGCCTGATAACAGCTTAACAGGAAAGACGTAGGACGTCGAGTAGGCTCGGAAACAATCAATGAGCATCAGGTGCAACAATCGATTGTTTTATCTCGCGTAGTACGTCATAATGAACGACAACCGATGCTACATCCAGGACAGCTCTCGACCTCACGACAGAAAGACTAGCATGTTTGATTTGTTGTTTACCTCCCACCACTGCTTGTCAGTAATAGTAGTCTATCATGTCATTAATTGAATAATCAACAAGTCTTTTGTCGAACAATCTGATGCTGTGAGCATTTTAATAGACAAAATATTTTGTAGTCTGACCTCAGCATTAGTAGTATTTTCTGACATTACTTGTCTAAATAACTAAACAAGACATTTGCATAATGCCTACCAAATAGCGCCTTGTACATGTTTTTAAATAAAGCTAGGTAGAGCCAAGGCCAAAAAGTGTTTATGCTGACTCTGGTAACAGAAGATGTGGAACGTACCCATGTGTGTGTGTTTGTGTGTGTGTGTGCATTGCTGCTGTGTAAATTATGTTTACAGACATGACCGGAAGGTAACAAATTAGCTGTATGAGAAAAAGTAACGTTTATTGTGCTGCCATTCGTTGTAAAAATACAGCTAGACCTGGTTGCAGAGACAGTGGCAGAGCTGATGTGTTATGTGGGCGGTGCCTGCTCAGGCCTGTGGGACCTGACCAATCAGAGCAGGCTGGGTTTTCCAGGTGGGGGTCTTAAAGAGGAAGGAACTAAAACTGATTGTTTCAGACAGAGGGTAAATAGAGGTACATAGCATTAGAAAAATCATGTTTTTCTCTTATTAAAGCATGTTAACCTACAGTAGACCCCAGACAAAAGTATGAACTTGAAAATGAGAATAACAATTGATATAACTTTAACAATGGATTAAATAGTTAATGCTACATGAAATGTGAAAGTGGTCACGCAAAGAGTTATATCTGAACTATGCAGTTCCATAAGCTCCATGGAGGGTTTACGAGACCTTCGGTTAGTTTTTTAGTTTTTTTACAGTGCAAAATTTCTGCTTTACTTTGACTGCTCTGGTCAGAGGCAGCTGT
The DNA here is from genome assembly GCA_029874485.1 of Naso brachycentron. Classification (NCBI taxonomy): domain Eukaryota; kingdom Metazoa; phylum Chordata; class Actinopteri; order Acanthuriformes; family Acanthuridae; genus Naso; species Naso brachycentron. The sequence continues at coordinate 13,405,588 of JAQFJA010000025.1, read as the reverse complement.
TTTCAGCAAAAAAATCTCAGATAAACCCACAGTACGCCACCTGCTCAGCACCAATAGACAGAATAAGCAGTTAGCCAATGAACACAGGGACTAAAGAAGTTACAGCAGCAACAATTTCTGCCCAAATTCAAAGGATAGCAGAAACACAAATGATTTCTAACGTGCTTCATGTGTAAGAATTGCACATTCACCATAACAACTAAATTTGTCATGTTTACAACTTTTTGCACTGCCTCCAACTAGCCAAAAAATCAAATCTATCAGTCAGGGTCTGATGTTAATTTTTTGAGATTCTCCTCCTTATGTTTGTGTATGTGGCATGTGTCTTCTACACCTTGTTTTATAGAGATGTTCCGATATTATTTTTTCCTTCCAGATACTGATTTGGATACCCAAACTTACAATCAGCCAATACCAAGCACTGATGCAATGCCAGTGCATAAAAAACATAAAATACTTATATTTTTTTACTGCTGTAGACTACTAACCCCATATGAATATGCCATAACTATCATTGTCGTATGGTCTGGCTGGGGTTAAACCTTTTGTAGAACACAAACAAATACGTACAGAAAATGTGAATGCCGTAGAGCTTTCTTTTATTATGTAGAAAAGAACATAAATCAATAAATCGAGGAATAAATAACAATTTCTTTAAATCTTAAAATTGAAATTCAAAACTATTATGCCTCATGAAGTCTAAATCTTTTTTACTATCCATGGTGCACATACTTCAGTAAAGTGGTGTCCTTTTTTTATACTTTAAATAACTGTTGTAACAACTCTCATTCAATTATTTAGGAAGTTTAAGCAAAACAGGCCTCTATCATTGACTGTTCTTTAATTCAGATTTGACAGTTTGTCCTCTGACAGAATCACTCAAGTGAAACTATCATTCAGTTTAATTCTACTCAGGTTAACAAGATGATTCTATTTCTTAAACAAGCAAGTCAGCAGTCTTTGTAAAAGTCCTCTCCACAATGATGACAACGCTATAATTCACTTCCTGTGTCCCAGAGGGTCGAGCGTGACTCGATCCAATCAGAAACCATGCCAATTAGACGCCTCAACTGGCACTTAATTACCACTCTGAAGAGGCTGATGGGCCATTAATTAGCAGGACATTAACAGGACTGATTGTTCATTAACAGCAGAGCATATTAGAGGAGATAAGACCCCGATTGTAATGGACTCTGGTGGAGGAGAGAAAGGCTGAAGCTGCCTCCAATAGAGTTAGATGACCTGCTACGGCAGTCAAGTCTGGGATAATAATGTTAACAATGGCCATTAAGGGGGAATACCACTTACCTTTAATGTTGTAGGTTGTCGCTCATATGGCTGAGGTCTGTCTTTATGATATGTCCTCATAGATAGAGGCCACACATCATCTCAACAAGAAATTGCAGTGTTGAAAGTAGTAATTACCTCAACCTAGCAAAGTAGTGTTTTTACTATCCACTGTTAAGTTGCATCTTTACCAAGCTGTACAGTATAGTTCGATACGGTAATGTACTTTTTGGAATGGGGAACCCTAGATCTGGCTTGTGCTACCATCACCGACCGTGCCCTTACTTGGTAATATGCCAGATGGAGACAGACGCATCAGCTAAGTATCATGACATCACAGCAACATGACACAGTGTGGTCCGTCAATCAATCCAATGAAGAGGAAGAGCACGACACTTCTCTCAAAAAGCTAAAACGGTCCTTTCCTCTTGTCACTGAGGAGATATTTCAACATGGATATTGTGTTTGTCCTTTATTTCCAATGTGGCATGGAAGTGATGATTCTGTTGACCAATCCAAGAGACGGCAGTGTGTCTAGCTCCACCCATTAGGGGTCGGACCAGTATAGGTACCCCAACAGGAGACTGACCAAAAAACAGGATGGTACAGATCGGTTATTTTGGTACCATCCACAACTTTTGACAATTGAAATGCAAATAATTGCGTCCTGTACCGTACCAAATCAAACTGTCCGGTTTGGTGGAAACACAGGTTTAGTATACTGTGGTGGTAGAAAGGACCAATTTGCTTATAACTGTAAAAAACTGCAAAAAATATTCTCAGGTCATTTTGCTATAATAACCTTTTTTTCTTAAAATAAATAAAGGTGTCACTGCAGTGCCAATATTTCAACTATTTCAACTATTTCAGACAAAGACATGCAAGACACAATGGTTAGATGGAGGAGGTCAGCTATGATGGTTGATGTTTGGTAAAGACTAATTTTGGAACTTTATGGTACACATCTGTACAGGTCAATGCCTATGGTCATTTACCATAAAGTGCACTACTCTTACAACAACTAGAGAAAAAATACACCATTGATTACGTGTTTATTTAACTCTCTTTGTTATTCTTCTCAGCCTGGTTGACGACCTCTGAATCACTGCCTACAGAACTGAGGCAATTAAGAATGGTGGTGTTATCTTGCTGTGCCAGAACAAAATCTTATATATAACAAATTGTAACAAGCATGCAGTGGTTCAACACAGCAGGTTTGTAAGTCAACTTTAAATAACAACTACCAATAGCAACCGCTACTGGAGCGTCTGTGTCAACTGACAGTGATGTTGTAGGACAGTTGCAGTGAGAGTAAAACAATCCCCAAACAGGAAATGCTGACTGCAAGATTCAGACTGCATAATATTGTTGTCCGTTATAATGGCCACTGTGTCAGGTTAGGTGAATATAGGGTCATGAATTCGTGCCTGGATTTAGCCAAGAAACATGACAGACTGCACATTGGTCCCCAGCCTACTGTAGCTAGGAGGAGGTGCTAGAGACTTCCTAGGGCACTTCCATAAAGTCTTTTATAGGGTGTTTCATTTAATGTACTGCTCAGAGTATACAGTCAAAAGGGGTTATGGTTGGGAAACTTCATATTTTACACACAAGGGGGCGTTCTGATTCAGTGAGATTGAAGGTTTGGTTTTGGCCGTCCTGATCCGTCTTGGCCTGGTCTGTGTCAGTCCGCTGTAGAGGTTCCCTGGGGAAGGAATGTTCTAACAGATCTGACTCTTCATTTCACGCTTCATTTACCATCACACTCTCCCAAAACACTAGCTGTGTAGGTGTGTGTGTATGTGTGTGTGTGTGTCCAGGGTCATTTTTTCTTTCCATATATATATATACCCTTCGTCTCACTCTTTCTCTCACATATGCAAACATACACAGACACAGGGTATGCACAGAGATACACACATACTTAAAAGGTAAATGATAGTAAACAGGAGGCCAGTTTATATTTTGTGGAGCCAATAGGTGCTGTATTGTTCTCCAAGGGCAAGCACAGCATAAGGCAGAATGGACCAAAGAGCTCTTTTGCACGGTGATATGGATGGATGAAAGGCTTTTATATATACATACACACACACACACACACACACACACACTGAGCCCGTAACTGTTGTTTTACTTCTAAAGTCAATGCAATTACCTCTTTACTCTCTCTGCGGTGTCTCCAATGTATGAATATAGCTAGGAGACAGGCAGTAAATGTGTGTGTGTGTGTGTGTGTGTGTGTGTGTGTGAGAGGAGTAGTTATTGGATAGACTTTAGCTCATAAAACCCTACAGTATCAATATAAACTTTCTCCACTGCTACAGGGTAGAAGATTTCACAGCAGGACAGTGATGTTTTTATTGTAATTTTGCAAAAATGCTTTTATTTTTGCAGTAGAAGAAATACGAGTTTTTGCACACTTATGTACAAATGTATGGATTTACATAAAAGACAATGGTCTTAAAATAAGTATTAGACACTACCAGGGGAGAGAGGACATTTACAAGTTCATTCAAAGTCAGCCAAGATTATTTTTTCAGTCGGGCAGTTGAAATTCACACAACAGCCCTCAGACAGTAAATTGGCTTTGGGAGCTGAGCCGGTGATAAAATATTAGGTTGGAGACACAGGTTCAAAGATACACACAAGTATACACACCTTTAAGCACAGCAAGGCATTGAGCTGGATCACCAGCAGCAGTGTGAATGGATGGGCTTTATCATTACACGCAAAAACACCGTGGTAGGCAGGTATGAATAGATGGTCTGTCTGGGTTTGGTGAGATTGGTTCCATCTGTTGTTGAGAGGGTTGCGGGGTCACATCCCTCCTATTACCTCTCTCTCTCCCTGTCCAATGACACTTCTTTCACCTGGATGTAAGTCTGGCAGCATGCAATGGATGGAGGTAATCTCAGCAACATAGATAGATAGATAGATAGATAGATAGATAGAATACGATGGACGGACGGATGATGGGCAGGCGGGCGGGCAGATGGATGGACATAGATAGATAGATAGATAGATAGATAGATAGATAGATAGATAGATAGATAGATAGATAGAGATATGCTTTGAGAGAATTTCAGGCTGTTCATGAACTCAGCAGTTTATCTTGTCTTGCTACAGTAAATGCAGCTGATGAATTAGACAGCACAGCAAGTAATCTGACAGCCAAACTGCTCTGATGCAACCAAAATACTTCTTTACACTTCTCAGGGTCAAGTCTTGTACCAGCACACCAACAACTAAAGTATTTCCAGTACAGCATGGATGGGTTGCAGACTGTGAGTTGAAGACAACAATGAAACACCCCATAAAACTGACAGATTGTAAAAATCTGTAGTTGTTGTACATATCTAAAGTAAAAGCAGTCTGCTGTTGGAAGACATGAGGGTGTTAGCCTTAGGCTACATGCGGATTTAGAAATAAAATGTGAATATTGCAGAAACCCTTCAACCTCAAACAGTCAGCAGATAATGTGATGGCCAGAGCTTGCTTTTTTTCCACAGGCAGCATTCACAGCAGGCGTCTTTTACACATGCAAACAGGCCTGAAACAGTACCCCCACTGCTGCTTTTTTCAGAACCTAAGCATGCCTGTGAGCACTGGGCAAAGGGACAAAGCAGGGGATGACACAAACATCCAAGGAGAGAGAAAGATAGACCAATGGACTGACAGAAGTCTTATCAATCAAAGACCGAAGCACAGTGCTAATCCTCCAGTCAACAGAGACAGAAGAGGAGCCAGGTGAAGAGAGAGAGGCAGGAAAGGTGAGGAGGAAAGATAGGAGTGGACAGGACAGCAAAATGGAGAGAAGAAGAAGGACAGAGAGGAGACAGTGAACGTGGCCCTCTGAAGGACAATCATGGTCTATCAACATGAAGAATTACCTTTCTCTCTGTCCCTTACGCCTACATGTGGGCCCACATACACACAAGGAGGAACAAGTTGACCTGTGAGGGAACACTGATGAAATCTTCAGTGGGATTAACAGGGATTTAGCCCAGTGTAATGATATCTGAATGAGTTGATTAGCTATCTGATGACACATTGCTGTTTGACCTCTACAGCCCAATAACATCTGGTAACTCATCACATGCACTCAGGCTGCAATCAAACAAGGAGGGGAAAAAAATGTGCCTCCTTCAGGCAGTGATCTGTTTTTCTTCTTAGCTAAATGAACCACAAACAACCACGTCACTGTGTGAATACCCAAGGCATGATCATTGATGGCTAAACATCAGTGTTCATGTGGTTGGTTTATGTTAAGAAAGGGACAAATCACACATGCAGTGAAAAATACAATCATGAAGATGATGAAGGCCAAAGGAGAAGTACTGGGACAACAATAGTTACAGTTCGTGATTAAGGACAGCCACATGCACAAAGAGGAGAATGTCAAAGGAAAAAGTGGCAGGAGAGGAGTTTCGGCCAGAAACTGCTCCTTAAGCATCATTCGTGCTTGGCCCTAAATGGTACAAGGAGGAGAAAATCTGTAAAGGAATACGCAAAAATTTTCAGAAATGCATTTACTTTCTTTCCTATACAGATTGGCAATTATTGGAGGATTGATACCACTTTCTTATCTGCACAGTTAAGCTGGAATAGGCAATTTATTTTTGGTGTCATCAGGCAAAAATTCCATAATAACCTTTCAGCAAATTGTAATTCAGGTGGTCTGAAAGAACACTAGACTTCTACACCTCTCCTAAGCTCATTTTAGAAAATGAAGACTGCAGTGGTGTGCACAGACATTTGGAAGGGCAGGGGCGAAAATTAAAAGGGCACCTACTGTGCACCGGTGGGGCAGGGGCAGGGCCCCACCGGTACGCTAAGGGCAGGCATGTCCAAACTGTGGCCCAGGGACTGAATTTTAATGACCTGTCTCCCAAAACATACTCTATGTGGACCTCCACACATTATTGTTCAATTAAGCAAGTTAACTTTGTGTTTTGCAGCAATGTTTGTCACCTTTTAAAGTGCTGTGTCTTTGAAGATATGCAAGAAAGGCTTGGTATGTTATTGATTATTGATATCCCAATAAACTGTTTATTTTTTAAGGTCTAATAGTATGTCACTGAAAATTAAATTGTAACTCTATTGTAGGTCAATGTGATTTTATTTTATTTTTTACCCGATGCAAGAAGCAGCTGACCCCCACATATTTTTACATGACCTAATCTGGCCTCCATTAAAAAAGACTCAAAAGGGCACTTTAGCGTGCGGCATTTTTGTCCATCAGGGGAAAGTAACCCCCCCTGCCCCCACCCCCACCTAGTGCACGCCACTGGAAGACTGTGATGGACACTTTTCAGGCAACCGCAGGTCATTTCAGAGAGCATGTGTTCCTATTAGCTGCTCTGTGCTGTGCCTCATAGCGACAGGTAAAGTCGCTACAAGCTGATTGGCTGTTAAAACAAATAATGTGCATTACATTCTAAAACTGGCCTCTGTTGACCTGACAAGCTGAGTTGCAGGTAACACTGTCGGCCGGTTTGAGTAGAGTCCAACTCCACGGCAACTTTCCCTGCAACCGTTTTGTCTCGTAATGAATCTTTGGTGTAAAGTGGCCTTAAAAAAAACTTTAATGTCCTATGAGGGACAATTTGTTGTACAGCATGGAAACATATGGACACATTAAAACTTATCATACAGAAACAACAATAATCTAAAACAACAATAGTCTACGATCATTTCCCTTCAAATGGAAGGTATAGATACCCAAAGATCAAAACCAACAGGACTAAAACTCATTTATTCCCATGGCTACAACTCAAATAAATAAGATGCTGTAGCCACTGCGATTCAAGGAAATACATGAACTACGGGATGTATATCATGTAAAATACATGAGTTGTGCAATAAAGTCATTGCTTTTTTTAACATTTGTTGCAATCATAAAATGTTTTTTTTTGAACACACACTTTAATGCTTTACTGGATTGTGTCGATGTTCATGACAGCTGCTGCAGGTCTTAACAATTCTTCCTAATTTGTTCCTGTGAGTAATTTTGAAATGACCATACCAGCATACAGTGCAAAAACACAAGATGCTCTCAATAAATGATTGCTTCCTTAAGAGTCTCATGCTACAGCTAGCCTGATTTCCAGACATAGCCTACCTCAGCTTTAATATTAGTTGAATGTTAGTTTAGCTTAGCATAACGACTTTAGGAAGTTACAAGGACATGAGTTTTAGTTCTCAATGTCCTTGCCTGAACATCAAGTTCTCTCTGCTTGATCCTTGTTTGTACACAGCCACGGGGAAGATCTCTGTCAGATAAAGTTAAAAATCTGATCATGTGTCTAAAGCTGATCACTGTTTTTAGTCAGGTGTTCAGTGTCATGTTGAAGCTGTTGCAAAAGTCCACCTTTAACATTGCTCCTTAACTGCTGCAAAATCATTAATACAGTGAAGTAGCCTCAAACAAATTTTGACCGTTTTGTCTTTGTTAACAGGTAAAGAAATTCACCGTGCCACGTCTGCTTTTCCAATAGGGCAAAACCATAAATATGAAAGTTCCCCTGCTGGCTCAGCAGGCACTGGACTCAGTCTATCGATCAGCCTACCAGAGCTGGTGGTGCAGTCCATTTCTCTGACTTGACATTTGAGGGTAGTTCTCATGAATTTTTCTCATATATTATATTTCTCATATATTTTAACAAGTCAAACATGCCAGAGGACCAATGCAATATGGCTCCTATCAACAGATTTCCCTTCAAATTGTGAAAGACTTTTGCAGTTATGTACATGCACTTATGCGGCTTTGTGGATCTGATCACATTAAGTAACCTTCAAATATATATATTAAAATTTAGAATAAAGACCACCAAATACCCCTGTAAACACTAAATTTGTCTAATAATTGTGATTTAATTGAAATATTCATGTACTGTATTAGGTAAGTAGGTTTGACAACACAGGTGAAAAGCAGTCCTGGAAAACCTGCATGTCTTCGGAAGTGAAATTAAGTATAAAATCACTGTCTGTAGTCATTACACAGCACACATGTCAACTTCATGTCATTAAAATGTGACAGTGACAAACCTGTGGGCAGACAGGCCCTAAATCTGCACCAAGACGTTGACAGTTCACAGAATAACTTGCTAGTGTCAGATAAAGCTGTCTGCAAAAGTGCAGCAAAAGAAGAACTGGAAAACAAAATCAACAGACAAGTGACTCGCTGGTCTCAGCTCAGTTAGCGTGTGCGTTCTCTGAAATCGCATCCTGTGAAATGCAGCAGGTGCCAAAGCCTTCATCAAAGGAAGAACAGCCTGTTTACTCACACCACAATCAATTTTTCAGTGATGGTTTCATATGTTCATATGCAGTCCTGAGTTCTCGCATCCTTCAAATTTATCAACAGTATTTATATATATAATGCAGTTCCTATCGAGCCCGTTTTACAGGTTTATTGTATTAATTATCACATACTGGTGCGCGGAAGGCAGTCAGAACTGTGACTGAATATATCCTGCCTCCGTTTAAGTAGATGAACCACACACTGATCAGAAAGGACACACTCATGTGACCTGACTTGACTCACTGATGCCAATCACACCAGCAAGGATCAATAGCAGAATAAGCAGAGCTCTGGCACACCCAGGTGGTGACAGAGTGTCACTGCAAGGACAGGTATACCTGCAGGATTGGTTAGCCATATAATAAATGAAAAATGGCTCAAAAACATGTTATTCCATATTTATCTATTTATTGCAGAGTAGGTAGACTCAGTTCAGCAGACATGTGCAATTACTTTTCATGTACACTTAAAAAATCCATGTTTTCTAAAGGTTTATATCATTACACTTTTAAGGACTTAACAATTACATTTACTCCTTACATACTGAGCAAACTTGATCCTGACTTCAAACATAGCCCTAATGGCAAATCATTCACTTTCTTGGGTGGAAAAGGTGGCAAATGTGCAACACACACACACACACACACACACACACACACAGATACACTCTAGTGGTCTGTGTGCTTGTGTAGCAGAAAGCCCTGGCACTGTTCATTAATCACTATGTTGAGGTTTTGATGCCACAGCAGGAATAGAAATGCTGGTCCGACTCTCAGATACACCATAGTGCCTCCATCAGCTTTGCTATAGTCTAGAGCTTGAAGAAGTTGAAGTGAGGCATGAGCAAGATTGTTCATTGGCAGAAACACTACAATCTGTGCAAGTCTGCAACGTCATCCAGTTCAACAGTGTCACTCATTTATGTATTTTTCTAAATAGATTTTGAGAAATAAAAGGAATCTTATGGCACAAAGTTCATTGTAGGATCATTATAAAGGCTGGCAAAAGTATATCTCCCCATCTCAACAGGTTAGGCAACCTGCAACCTAATGGGGGTCAAAGGGCACATTTTCGTCAAGCTTCAGATCTTCAATGACTGCTCTGATTCTTTTATTCTTGTGTTTTGCATAATAGAAATTATTCATGGGAAATGCATGTCCTCATTCATCAAGTTTGTGAAAAATTGTGTAAAATATACAAAGGAAATTTTCCTGGATGGCTACCATGTGTGATTAATGAGTTATGCTCACCAATCTGTCGGAGAGCAAATCATCAAATGCAGCGATGGAATTAAACCATGACACATGTGAAAGTAGGCTTATTCAATGAATCTTTACCCAGCTACATTTGTATAGCTCACATACATACATACATGCTGCCAACTGCACGTAAAATTAGACACAAGAAAGAGCCAAGTACAGTATCAGGTGTGGATGTTAAAAGGTGTGTCTTTTAGTACTAATGCCCAGCAAATCAGCATTTGTGTTTATCTCAAAAGAGAAAAGTGTTTACACAGAGAAGCATATCAGAAGACACAGATAAAGAGAGACAACCTGAAATGAACACAATCCTTCAACCAGCTTTGAAAGAATTTTGTCAACAGCTGTTCTCTATTCCAACAAGAATGAATTTACACCACTGAAGACAAATGTTCTACCACAAGGGGGCATCCAAGCAGTAACACTTGTACTCGGTACCACAGAGTTTTTGTACCGAGTACCAAGTTTTTGAAACATTTAACAGTAAAATATTGTCAAGAATGCAAGGAAATGTATTTCATTTCAAGGAGCGAAATAATTCAAATAAAAGTAATATAAGAATAATGAAACCAAAGTTGTTACATTTATTTTGTCACACAGTAACAAATATTCCCTGGATTGTTTCCTTAAAGGCAGCAGTGCATTAGTCTAGCAATGGCCAGCCTATGAGCTTCAACAGTTGCCTTTTCAGTGCACGCACAACTTTGCCTCTCTGTGAGCAGCCTGTGCTCTGAGTCTCATAGCTGGCCTGGCAGCTTCCGAGACTGACATGCGTTCAGTTCTGGTTTGAACCTATTTTAGATTTCACGCCTTGCTCAGCTGTCAGGGCACGATGCAAGTTGCCTTTCGAAGGGCCAGGTAGCCGGTAACAACATCAGTAGGGAGGAGGCGGATGTAGGAGAACTCCTCAGAGGATGTGAAGCGTAGCTTTGTCTGAGGGTCTGTGTAGTTCGCCTGAGGAAAGACAAGAGAAAATATTGTGTGTGTTTTAAACAAGACTTAAAGTACCTCTGTTCATTGTAC
>JAQFJA010000025.1:13351028-13365452 GCA_029874485.1 Naso brachycentron | reverse complement strand
GTTAAGTGTATTGTTTTGTGTCTGATGCGTTGCAGATGCTGGCTGATCCAGTGTCTTGAATCTGGGCCTCGTATTTTAAGGATTACCTCTGTTCTTACTTTATTGTCCCCCCGCTGTTTGAGAATTAAACTAATTTGTGTCAGCGCTTAATGAGATCTCAAGCTTGGACCAACTTGTCCAGGTGTAGTACAAGCTTACACATTATCTTAAGTAGTTGTTTAACCGTCTTTTAGTTTTTCTTACTTCAAAGAGAAGTTGGTGGCATTGCAAGGCTGTTTGTTTCAGTGTATGGGGACATAGAATTGAGAAAAAACATTTTGTTTATGTGCTTTGGAAAATATTGGGCCCTTTTTTGTGAAAAGTACGTAATTTGTTGTGCTAAACCTGCAAATGACTTTTCAAGAAAAGGAAAACCAAAGCTTTTTTTTCTCTCGGGTCTCTTCTCAATGCCATTCTTAACAACTGGAAAAGAACCAATACTTGAATAAAATAGCATTATTTTTGATTTTACAGCTACTCCATTCAGCTCATTAAATTCAGAAACATTTTTCTGATTTGCTCGTGGCACTGTAATAAGATTTGGATTAAGATGGCCAAAGAACATTATGATTGCATTGGAACAGATTCCTGTCTGGAAAGTACAAGCAGAGTGTTACATCTGTCACATTTTTCACATTTTTGTGTCCAGCAAAAAAGTTGAGGTGTTTGAGCAGTTTGTAGCAGGGAAACCCTGCTGTTATGCCAGAGCCTCATAAATCCTGCCTGGTTGGCACGAGTAGTAGTAGGAGTAGCAAAGCTAAGGGCAGCTGACATACAGCAGAGGCCACGCACACAAACCTGCCAACTTAAACAGCCTGATAGTGTCAGGCTGTGTATGTTTGTGTGTGTCATCGGTGTCTTCAAAGCCTCCACATCATACGTTAAATGTCTTTCAGGTGAAAGCATGTTTGTTGAAGAGTAAGAAATGAAAATCAGTTGAGAAAAAATGTAGATCTGTGAGATGTTAAAAGAGCCATTATTGCACAATGGCATCACACACACTAAGAGGCATGATGCTGTGTTTTGTGTGTTCTTAAATCTGTTGTGCTCGATTTATTTTTATATATGTGCTGCGTGCCTGCCTGTGTGTGTGTGGTTTCCTGGTACTGTACAGTCGAGCAGCTGTGCTCTCTCCAGCCGTCAAGGGAACACCCTGTGTGACAATAATGTGTATTGATTTTAGACAAAAATGCCCTGGTGATCGGAGATTGAAGTGTTTAATCCCACTTTGCGCCTATGCCAGGCTTGCATTGGTAATCAATTTCAGCTGGGACTTTTAACGCTGCCATGGGCAGTTCTCTCTCTTAAATTCTTTGCCTTTTTTCCACTGAGTTTTAAAACTTTCTCCCTTTCTTTCTTTTTAAACCCTAAAACCCTATAAAATCCTAGCACACCAAGGAGCCTCTTCCTTGCATAATTGCAGACAGTCAGTGATATTCTATGGCACTAAAAGAAGTTTTACCAGCATCTGGTTCGAATGTAGTTTAGTCAGCTTTCCTAACATTTGTCTCTAGAGCAGAGTGTTGAAACAGCAAACATGGAGTTTAACTGCCTGTGTCCTCCTTTGCCGTCAATTTCTGTCCAATTCCACAGTTATTTCTGTTTTCTATGTCTATTATTGTTGTAGTTGGGTCATTTTGAGACAAGACTGAGTTTATAAAACTTCATAGCCTGCAATGCTGCCGTCCTGTTTAGCTCTGCCCACAATGAAGCAGCATAAAAAATGTCAACGAGATTTCACCTTAGGGGCCTCTGTACAGATAATTTAGAGGGGGCAGCCCTTGTAATTAATGTCAGTAATGAGTCAAAAAAGTAACATTATTTGGATTTTTTTCCACAAAAATATTAAGGCCACATCTTTACACCTGATTATGTTACAGATTAGAGCTGAAACAATATCCACACTCATGAAATATCTGTTTGCAGAGTTTGCTGTGTGAAAAAACACATCTGCTCTTTTTCAGTAAAGGTTCGTGTCTTATTTCATAAAAAAGGTATTAACTTTTAAGGATGTTAGCAGAGTTGAGCCAAAGGTAGCTGCAAAACACTTTGGCAAACCCTGTAATTTCACAGACACACATACTGTGTATTCTCTCCCTCTTTGTGTCCTTGTCTCATTCTCCTTCCTCTATGACCGGTCTGTGTTCTGCAGTCAAGGTTATGACCTGGAAATGAAGTGACCCCATCCTTTTTGCCAGGAGCTGCTGTGTACATGAGCTACTCCATAGAGAGCAATAGAAACAGGGCTTCAGGCCACCTTGTTCTGTCTCACTTCACTAATATTAGCCTGTGCCTTGTTCTGCTCTAGTTGAGAGGCATTACAGCCGCTCAGAAAATCACCGCACCCATCAGCGTTGTCTTGGAAACTGTTGAACTTATTGAGCTCACAGGACCCAAGGACAACTCGCACACTTAAAAAGCACCATCTCTGGGTTTCTCCTCGAAGATGCTTCAGCAGCGTGCATTTTAAACTCCTGTTTGCGACATGGTTAGAATAAAGGTATCTGGTTTTATATGAAAGAACTAGACTATACAGAGATCACAGAAAGAAGCTGTGTTTGTAGTTTACTATATAAAGAAGCAGCACAAACTTTGTGTTAATTAGTAGGCTAACACACAAATCCTTCTCTGTCATTGTCTATCTCTCATATAAATCCTCTTGTTCCCTCCCTTTCTCTTAGTTTTCTCTTAGTTTTCTTCACTTGCACTATGTTGCACTAAATTCATGTTTAATGTTATTCTGTTGTACAGCACTTTGGTCAACATTGGTTGTTTTGAATGTGCTTTATAAATAAAATTTGATTTGATTTGATTTAGACATATAAACATGAAATCCCCAGTAGGAAGACTTCTCAACACCAGATACATTGTGAAGCAAGTGAAGCCGTGGATCCTCTCACTCCAGAGTGTTTCCATGTGGTTGTGAGAAACACTGGTTGTACAATCTGTAAAGGGGATTAAAGCCTGTGGAGAAGAGGAGAGGAGGGGATATGAAGAGAGACACAGAGAAGGCTGTGAAGGGGGAAATTGTGTTCTTGTAGGGAAGTAGTGATGGCAACCGCACTTGAAAGGAAACAGCATCACTGAGAGACTAACAGGGGGTTGGGGCTGGGGGTGGCTGAGAGAGAGAGAGCAAAATGCCCAGGACGGAGATATAAAAGAAAGATTGAGAGAACGTGATATGTGAATGGATTAGGCAGAGAGCACGAAGATGAAGGGATGGAGCATTGTGTGTCTGTTTAATGTCATAGGAAGCCAGGCTATTTAAAAGAGACTTCAAAGAGCCCATGCCCAACATAAACTAAACTGACACACACTCACACACATGCAACACACAGAGAGAAGCAGTGCCCGGGGCTGTCGTGAGCACAGAGGAGACCTGAGGTGTCCTCTGCCATGCCTGATTAGAAATACAGTGAGAGGAGGGAGGCATGAAAGACGGCGATGGGAAAGTGTGTTTGCATGCAATTAATCAATGTACATGCATTTAAATCTTTCCTGCGGCTGCTTGGAGCGTTGCTGTCTACTTTTTTTACATTTGCTGTGATCACATAGCATTCAGGGAAACCAGCTGACGTCTCTCCGACAGCGTTTTGACACAAATCTATAAATATATGTGTGTGCTCCTGTGATGGAGCACTTCCATGCTGGCATCTGTCTGCGCCTGAATGCTCTGTTATGTTTTTGGCTTATATGCTCAGCTCTACCGTTGTGACATGAAGAAGAAAAATAAAAAGCGGATTTGTATCTAAGTTTCTGCAGTGATATCAGGTTTTTGTCATGTTACTGCATGCTGTGGAGGTCAAATGAGGCCGGTACAATGCAGCAGAGGTCAGAGAATCAGGGAGGAAAGAGATTAGAGAGCACGAACTGAGTTTGAGGCTTCCCACTGTCCTGGAATTTCAAGAATTTTGAGAGGAGGGATCCACACAGCGAGAGAAGCAATTTGATTCATTCTATGAGGATATCCGGGAAGATCTGCGAATTACAGTCACTTTTTAGAAATGTAACTTAATAATACATAGTTTATTTTGTTATGTGTTGGTTTTCACTCATCCTGACCAAACTGTCATTAAGTTTGAAGTCCGTTAGGGATGTTTTGGAACAATGAAAAATGAAACTTTGGGTCTTGTCTTACAGAAACATACAGAGATTATATATCAGAGACAGTAGATGTTTGACACAGCAAGGCTGAAAGCTATTATAGCAACATGTTATTTATTATAGCATCTGCTGTTACCCACGTGCTCTTTCTTTACACTTAATGCACTCAGAGTAACACCTGTGCTTGAACCATACCCACACACACACTTCTAATCCTGCACTCAAGAGGAATCTCTTTGACATAATGCATGCCTTAAAGCTGGGGTTGCAATGTCTGTAAATCAAGCTAGCTGTAGTATGAGACTCCTAAGGAGGCAACTCCACTGAACCCTTCTGTCCTTGTTTTTGCTCCAGCTCGAAGTTTATTTCATTTTTTGTCGCTCTCTCTCTCTTTTAAGGCCAGTTTGCACCAAAGATTCACAGCAAGACAAAATGGTTGCCGGAAAAGTAGCGGCGGGTGTAAACTGGAACATCTCAGCTTGACTCAAGCAGGCTGATGGTGTGGCCTGCAGCTCAGCTTGTCAAGTCGCCAGAGGCCAGCTTTAGAACATAAGGCATTTCGTTAGTTTTAACAGCCGCTCAGCTTGTAGCGAGGTCACCTGACGCTAAGAAGCGCACTGTAGGGCGGCCAGTAGGAACACGTGCACTCTGACATGACCTGTCATTGGCCAAAAAGTGCACATCACATTCTCCATTTTCTAAAGCCTGAATATAGAGCCAAGAGTAGGTGCAGAAGTCGCCAGCTCGAGATTCACCAGAAAAAAACAATCTGAAAGGCAAACTCACCTGCTGGTTACAGTGAAAGACAGTCACCTGTTTTTAAGTCTTCACGTTGATGCCAGGCCACCAAGAGACTGAACCAAGGGTCACATTTTAAATTGATTAACTCAGCTGACAGAGTGCCCGTGTAAAATGATGTGACATGATGCACTCATTAACCTTGTCAGAATCCTTGCTGCTGTGGTTAAATTGATTTGATTGAATTGTTTTCTACCCAGGGGACTTGCGATCAGAGCGTTGCATTTATCCGCTGGTGGTTTTTCTGCACCCGCTTCACCTTCAACTAGAGAGATAAAATCTTGCAAGGCTACTGAGCTCTTGTGATTTGTGTGACTAATTTTTCCATAGCTGAAAACAGTAACTGGGTTTTTATCAGAGTGCAGCAGTTGGCATGACCTACTGCTAATTGTTGTTGACTATTTTATTGACATTTCTAACCAGAGAGAACTTAAAATATGGTTTGCCTGTATATAAACATATACGTTGTTGTAGTTGTTTTTTTTTTCTGCTGCACACTACATGCATACAGGCATACAATGCCTAGTTTAAACCTGGTAGAAGTGGTCAAACTATGTTGCCAAGAAAATCAAAAACTATTCAGCTCTACTGGCACTTAAGTCTTAGAAAAGACAAAGTCTGAGAGAACAGATAGATCTTCCCTCTTGCTTTCTGCTGTGCATGGCAGTTCGTGCTACTAGAAATGCTGCTCTGCAGTTTTCCATCCTCCAAGGCTGCTAAGCTAAACGAAGCTAGGCTAAGCTAGCTATGCACAAACACCTTTTTTCCTCCCAGGAGCACGAGAGAAATCACCGTGGCCAAATTAATTTTCTCCCTCCTGCTTGTGCTGCTGCAACCTAAGGGATCATTGAGGCAGAGAATCAGCCGAAGAGAGGAGAGATGGTGCTGGAGGAGAGAAGGAAAGGGGAGCAGAGGAATTTTAATGTGGCTGCGTCCTTCCCTCACTGCCTGCCAAAGAAAAGCACCATCACAGCTTCTCTCTCTCTGATGTGTGTGTTTGTGTGTGTATCTGACTATACTCAGGCACACAGGGGGTTGGTACGTTAAATGTATAAAGGGTAGAATGGCTTGTACACTGCAGGGTGTGTGGAGACCCTGATGTGCTGGATATCTGTTTCCATTTGAAACTTGTAAGCAGCTACTCTAATGCATTGATTATTTACTGTGAAATATCCTCTCCAAAACACAAAGGTCAGTGTTCACTTTTCTTATAATAACTCCAAAATGATATATATTTGTAATTGCCCTCATAGAGTTACTGTTTTCCTACTGGAGTGATTCTTGATAGAAATCCAGCAATCCTCAGTACTCATTTTGAGGAGTGTGAAGGTGACCATTTGGAGAGACGCTGATAAAGAGCTGACAGATAAGAGCTGGGAGTCAGACAGGCAGGCAGAGAGAAAAATTGAGGCATTTAGAAGATACTTGAGTGTTGAGCTGAGGGTAGTGAGGACCAAAGCAGGGAAATATGAGAAGTATTCAAGAGGGATCTCCTCTCCAGAGCTTTGGAAAAGCCTGTGATTGTGTGTAGCAGCTCAGGATTCATTCACTCAAACACTCACTCACACGTTTCTCTCTGTGTCTTTTTGTCATTATATTTTTAGGATGAGGAGGTTCGCCTACTGTAAGGTGGTTTTGGCCACCTCTCTGGTGTGGGTGATGCTGGACATGTTCATTCTGCTCTACTTCAGCGAGTGCAACAAGTGTGATGACAAAAAGGAGAGAGGACTGCCTGGGAGAGACGGTGAGCATGTATTTCCACACATATTTGTGTGGTCACAGAGGCACAATTTTATATCCTCCAGAATCATCTGAAGGTGTTGCATGTGCATGTGTGTCCACTCCAGATGCCCTGGCCAGGCCGCGGGACGGGCCCGGTGAAGGGGGGAAGCCTGTGGTGATCCCCAAGGAGAACCAGGAGAAGATGAAGGAGATGTTTAAGATCAACCAGTTTAACCTCATGGCGTCTGAGATGATTGCTCTCAACCGTTCCCTGCCTGACGTCCGCCTGGAAGGGTGAGCAGCCTGCCCGCAGACAATTATCTTTCCTGTCACTATCACTCCGCTCATTATGCTCCCCACAATGACTCAGTACGTTGATATGCACTGTTATGCCAAGCTGGGGTTATAGCTTGATAAAGCCATTTAATTTGACTACTGTCCTTTTCCTGTTATACAAGCAACGAGGGAGCATCGATTTATTGAGGCGAAGTATGCTCGACGAAGTAGCCTCATTCGGCTGGTTGCTATTGGACCGTCCTTCAGTTGATCCATTATGTAACATACTGAACAAGCTACAAAAAAGTTAGCATGCGGCAGGCTTATCGAACATTAAAAACATGGATAACTTTACTGCGCTGAAGATTTCGTTCATGTCTACGCTTACTTTTGATACAAATGAGAATCACGCTGTGCCACGTGCTTATGGTATTCTTGTTTTCTTCCCGGCTCCGTTCTCTGTATTCGTACTGTTTCACTTGCAGGTCAAAGACTGCCACAGGGACTATAGATCATGCGTAGAATACTCATGCCTAGGACACACATCCTGCATGTACCTCTGCAGTGCGTCTGCATGGCTGAGCTGCTGCATCTTGCTGGCTGGGGGGAGTTGCAGTGCATAAAGACACAGACAGAAAACTACTGCTCTCCACCTGATGTTCTTTTCTATTTTTTAACGTAATATGGCGTTAGTTAACTACACTGGGTCTCTTGTTTGACTGTCATTTATCCTCAAATAAAAGACAGAACTAGCTAAAGTATTGTCTGTTGTTTTACACGACAAGATCTTTCAAATGTGTCACAATTAAGTCTTAAAATGAGGGGATTCTTTGCACATATACACTTGTGAGAGGTTTTATTTTGAAAGACATAGTGGAGATGTTGAAACTGCAGTGAATGTTGCTGGTATGATGATGATGTCAGCAGATTATTCCTCCATCTATTTTAGCAGAGAACTCATTTAAAAGGTAGGCGAGGTTCCTGACGTGAAGTGTTGGGTCACTGCAGGCATGCGTGAGACGTGCGTCTCCTGGGCCTTTCACAATTGCTGTGTGGCTGCTCTAATTTGTTACAGACATGCTTCAGAAGCGGCACAACACAGGATGTGTGTCCTGGGCATTTGGGGATGTTCTCATATAAATTCAGAAGTAAATTGATCCCTGCCGGTCTATTTCGGCGTGTTAATCCGACTTCAAGAAATTCAATAGTACGAATTCAGTCGGACTCACATGTTTACATGTCATAACAGGGCAAATGTCAGCCCAGTGATGAACTGCCGACTTCTCCAGGGTGTACCCCGCCCTCACCCAAAGTAAGCTGGGATTGGCTCCAGCAACAGCACCACCCCACCTCCCACCAAACCCCCATGACCCTGCAAAGAAAAAAAAAAGTGGTGTAAAAGTCCAATTTTAGTCGGACTAACACAATAAATCAACTTTTTCTAACATCATATAAACATGCTGACTGCCAAAGACCTCCACTGTTGGGACAGTCCCTGCTGGTAATTGACTGTAATTGAAACTGAAACCTGCAGTAACAATGTAAGCTGTTGTTCTTCTGCAGACGTTAACCTTGAAAGGACGAGCAACAGATGTATGTATGCAAAAGTCAGGCTAGAGCATAACAACAATATTAAAATTGTCAATAAAGCTTTGATTTTGTGATACCACTGCCAGTGCTTCGATTATCATTCTGCTGTTGGGGGAATACGCTCTGACTTGTTTTCATTTCTTTAACCAATCACAATCATCTCGGGCGGCGATAAGCCCAGGATGCAGCGACCATGCACTTGCAAAACAGTCACACACAGAATAACATAAGGGGGTGCAGGCTTTGACCCGCAGTCTACATACGGTGAGTCAGACTGTACTTTACGCGCAGATATCAGATTGTTCCCAAGCATTGATTAGTTGTTTTTCATCTTTATTCTGGGGTGTTAACAAAGCTGTATTTCCTGTCATCCACAGTTTAATTGAATTTTTACCAACTCTGCAGCTCCTCCATCTCCCTTGTATTTCCCCATTCCCCGTCAGCGACAGTTGCTTCACGTTGTTCAGTCCTCAGACAGGCAGAGAGAGGCAGTCAGAGCACCAGACAGGCGTGCATCCAGCCAAAAGCTTGGAAGATATGTCAAGCTAAGTTAAAGCAGGTGGAAAAATGCTCGGCCTTCCATTCCCCCATAGCCCCCTTTTGCTCGTTCCAGTAGAGGGACATGCATAGATCAGTGGTGAAGGTTTTCAGAGAGATAGATGGAAAGACTGACTGACAGACACAAGACTGACAGGCAGGAGCACATGCACACTAGACAGGCGAAAAAGAAAGAGGACATTGATCCGTGAAATGGGTTTTAGTCTTTGAGCGAGAGTTGATTACTAGGTGTGTTTTCACTCAACCTTCTCTCCGTCTATCTGCTTTTCCAATTAGGAGATAAGACAGAGTCAATATCAAGCAAGGCTGTGTGTGTGAGCGTGTGTGTACATGCGTGCATGCACATGCATCCGTGAGTGCGTGAAGGCACGTGCATGTTCATGTTTGTGCGTATGTGTTATATGTGTGTGTGTGTGTGCGTGTGTGTGTGGATCTGCTGGTTTAGGGAAACTCTGAATGAATTCGTAATAGCCAAGCAGGTCGTCACCGGCTGAAACTTTGAAGTGGAAAGTTACTGATGGTTTATTTTCAGTGCAGTTGTTGGGGGGAAAAAGAAAACAAAAAACAGAAGAGAACAGGTCATTCTGACGTTACAATCAGACCTTTGTGTGTGTGTGTGTGTGTGTGTGTGTATGTATGTGTGTGTGTATGTGTGTGTGTTAAAGCCTGTGTTTGTACATATGTGTATGTACATATGTGTATGTACATCTAGTTGGGTGGATCTACAGTATAGCAAAACACTTTCCATAACCACACCTTTCAGAAAACTTGACATTTTCTCCTTTTTTTTAGATTCTGACTGAAACATTTTAATGAGAATGCACATAAAAATGTTTAAGTGTGGGTGTGTGTTAGTTTAATGTTGCAAGACTGATGCTGTTTAATCAGAACCAGTCTGCCCTCCCATCCCATTTCCACAAACCACTGGCTGGAAGACAGCCTGTGTCTCATTAGCCTGTTTTGCTGTTGCTCGAGCACCCTGTTTAGAAACACAGGACTCAGACACACTCCTTAGTTTGTAAAACCATGTGACACATCGACATGTGTTTGTCCTAATGTGTCAATACATGTTGGTTTGTCGACACAGAGATCTTGTTTTTGTCCCAGTGGAGTTCATCTCTGAAAATTAGAAAGTCTCCACTGTTTGCGAAACAGAGAAGAGAGAACTGAAGTGACGTTTATAAAAGCTGAAAGACTCCATGGGTGTCGCTGTTTTTACAGTGAATCATCTCATGTGCTCATCAACCTCCTTTTCTTGTAGAGAATGAGCCTGCACACCACAGACTAAGAGTTACTGTGTGTGTGTGTGTGTGTGTGTGTGTGTTTGTTATTCAACCGGCTCCTGAGGATATTCTTGACCTCCTCTTCTCTGTTGCTGTTACATTCCTTCTGTCAAAATCATCAGCAGAGAGGGAGCATTGGCACTGTGAACGATCATAAGGAGAGAAGGGAGTTATGAAGATGGAGGAGGAACTTTTTTCTTTTTTCATTTATTGTGAGACTTGGATCTGTCAGAGGAAGGACGTCACAGGCTAGTCTCACTTTGGTTGTCAAAAGATGACAGCTCTAGCACCATCTCACTGTGCGTTTTTGAGAAAAACACTTTGGGCCCTATTTTGGTAATCTGAAGTGCATAGTCTAAAGCCACGGTGCGAGTACGATGAAAGTGTTTCCAAGTCCACTTTGCTGTTTGGATGGCGCATAATCTGGCCGCAAGTGAGTACAAGGCGCAGTCCCTTAATGAATCATAGGTGTGTTTTGTGTATATCAAGGAATAGACCAATCAGTGTGTCGTTTCTCTCTCCTTTAAGAGCCAAGTGCGCCTATAAGCAGGTGCATTGCTTTTTAGATGACCGAGACAGTCTGTCACAGAAGTGAGCGTTTTTGTATTCTGGGATGTGCGAGGTGAAAATGCACCAGCAGATCATCTACAGCAGCATCGGTCATTCAACAAAGCTCCCTGAGGTGATGCAGGTGCAGGAGGAGAGTATCCCCGTCTTCTGGCGTCACCAAGACGTTGGCACAAAGCCAAAAGAAGCATTATGAAGTCAGGAGATGAGGAAAGCAAATGTGTCATAAGCAGAGTGTACGCACCTTGTGAACGCACCTGTGTACACGAATCTTAACAGTGTGCTCTCTAAATAACAGGACAACACAGCGCCAGACTTTAGACGTGGTTTTGTTGGTAAATAGTTGCACACACTTTCTGGTGCCACAAGATAACAATGCACCCAACCACACCTTCTTTTAAGACCAACACTCCCATTGGCGCTCAGATGAGCACAAGTACTTAGACAGCATGGGAGCTGGGCGTGAAAATGACAACCGTGTCAGCTGGAAAATAGCACACTTGCGCTGCGTGCCGCCTTTGCCATGCCGGGCAGAAGAAAGGGCCCTTTGACTCTGAGTAGAAATGCTCTAACTGTTTTTCCCTCCTGTTACGAATTCCAATACTAAAACTTTGTATATTAACTAATATCACACACCAATCTGATCCAAGTGCGTTAAAACAAAAATGTATTGTTATTAATTGGAAATGTAGCTGTATACTCTTAACCCCGTATCAATGATATATTATGGATGTGTCTGAAGTTGCACAAGTTGCTTGCATTTTATGGATTCTGGCTACTTAAGCAGTTAAACTCTCAGTTGGATACGTGTGTGTGGGACGCTGCAGGGAAGTAGCAGGGTCTTGTTACTGATGAATTAATTATGTTGTACTAGATGAGTGCTTTGACTCATTTATTTTTGCTAATATCTGATCTATCATTGAAGGCGGCATCAAGGCATTTCCACTAATGGTATTGGTATCAAATTGACCTTAACTCTGAGATAAAATAATGTCAGAGAGCTGGCTTAATTTGTTCTATTAAAAGAAAAGGAACATATCACAATGTTAGGGATTTTGCAAATCAATCCATCTGTAATATGTGTATTATTCCTAATGATAAGAGCACAGTCTCAAAGCTGTTTCCTAGAAATATAATGGTTACTTTTGGTTGATAAGGTGATAATTGAAGACTTTCATGCCCTAAATAGTGGTGGATATACTGAGCCAAACTTCTGTAGAGCCTGAGCAAAATGAACACGTAGTTTTATGACACATGCCTTGCAGTTATTTAGAGATTGATTATTCCTTAACAGTTTCTTTGATAAATTCTCAGTTGTGATTTAAACTACTTAAATTTTGTACTCAATAACCTAAACAAAGCAAACAAACCTCATACATATGACCATTTAAACCAGACTACTTTGTCAGGGAACATGTAAATGAGACAGTGACAGGCTTCACTTCGCTGATATCCACCTCATCTCGAGCCTGCTCTCTGTGTCTCAGTAAGAGAGTTTGATCTGTGTGCTCCACACTGCTGTGATAATGACTCAAACTCTGATTGTCATCTGTTGTCATCATGCTGACCTGCTATTTCTGGGTCTTTCTCTCTCCGTCTAAATTGGGGATTTGCACTTGGCTGCGTGCTCACAGTTCACCCTCAGTTTTCTTTGTTTGCCGTGAATAAAACTAAGATTTTCTACAAAGACATAAATGATGATCTGATTGATGCTGCAAACCTATAACTGACTTTTGTGGTTTAGTTGATGTTTAAAGTCCCAGCTGTTTTACTCTGGTTCATCTCTCTCATGTAGACTCCCTTCAGCTGCAGCTCTGTCTCTCACCGTAACTGTCTCTTTCAATCAGAGGCTGGATTGTGATGTCTCTTTTCTCTCACTCTACCACTGTCCAGTTTTAAACGGGTTCAGCCTACAACTTTATTTATTGCGTGTGTGGTTGTCTTTCTGTAACCTTGTTTGTGTTGGTTTGCAATCCAGTTGACCCTTCACTAAGCACTGCCCTCGAACGCAAACAGTCCAATCAGAGCGTAGAATTTGTCAGCTCTGACTGAGGTCTGACAACTACACGACTGTGCTCCTTTGAAACTCATGCAATCTTTTCAGATTTTCGTCATTTTCAGGCCGGTTCTGTGGATGTTGAGCTCATAGTGGTTAAACCTTGTGTATGGGACACTTTTAAAAGTGATGCTCGTTATACGGTGAGATTCAAAGGAGATTTATGTTCTTTACCTTTCCGAAATCAAACGCTGAAAAGTGTAAGTTAAGGCTATGCTCTGGGCAAAACTGTTCTGGCATCCTTATTCCCTGTTGAACCCCTCTCAGTTTAACAAGCACAGCCAAGGTTACATCTGCTTCGGTAACCCTTCGATAAACATTGAAGACATGTTTTGTTGTTATTAGTGGATATTAGCTGCTTAATTTGAGTTACTTACAGCTATTAAGGGCGCTGGCGAGCCAGACCAGCTAAGCTAAAGTTTATGGCTGCAGTCTGGAAATAGCACCTCTCAACAGTCTGCAACGCTGATAACCCAAACTCGAACCAGACCAAAAAGCCCAACTGTACTTTTAACGTTAATATACGAAGAGACATGTCCTCCGCTTGTCCTACACGGGTCCCAAATCATTACGAGAGTCCGTGCTTGTTTTATGAATGAAGTGAAACACAAGTAAAGTAAAGTTGAAGCCGCTGCACTGTAATCTGTAGACTTCAGCATGTATCTTTATATTCATAACTCTAACCTGTTTTCTCTGCTGAGTCACTTTGACATGCTGTATTTATCTTTCAGAGGCTTACTGCAGACCTTCTGTCTGCTTCTGTCTGAAATTGCGTATTTGTTTTTCTAAAATTTAGACGGTGTTTCTCCAAGCATTGCAGTTGGTTACAGTGTGAGCTCCATTGTAGTTTCGAAATCTTGACAGATATAGCAACAGTAATTAAGGGGGGCGTGGCTTAGCAAAGGGACAATTTGCTGTCTGTTCAGTGTTGTAATGATTTTTAAATTTACTGTGTATCCTCATGCATTGTTACATTAAGTATCCTTTCTGTCATTTCCCTTGAAAAGGATTAAAGATTGTTTCCTAATTGTTTGGTTTTCTCTTTGTAGGTGTAAGAACAAATTATACCCTGATAATCTTCCTCGCACCAGCGTGGTGATTGTATTTCACAATGAGGCGTGGAGCACCCTGTTGCGAACCGTCCACTCAGTCATCGATCGCTCTCCACACACTCTGCTGGAAGAGATTGTCCTGGTGGACGATGCCAGCGAGCGAGGTACACACACGCACACACACACACACACACACCGCACATAATTCCTTCAGTGCTTGTGGCTCTTGTTTGAGGCTTAGCCTATTTTTTAGAGCTACTGTATGATTTTTGGCGTGGTCGTATGTGTGTGTGTAAGTGTGCCTGCTTGATGCCCAACAGCTAGTCAGCACTGGCTTTCTGTGTGTGTGTGTGTGTGTGTGTGTGTGTGTGTGTGTGTG
>JAQFJA010000025.1:13325931-13340962 GCA_029874485.1 Naso brachycentron | reverse complement strand
ATCCTCTCTCCTGGTGTGTTGCTCTGTGTGTGTTTGTTTGTGTGTGTGTGTGTGTGTGTGTGTGTGTGTGTGTGTGTGTGTGTGTGTGTGTGTGTTAGAGTGGCACTGCCATTATGCATGTATGTGCTCATGTGTGGAGGTTAATATCTGTCTGTGGCAGTTGTGATCTATCCATTAACCCAGTGACAGTGTGGTATTGCAGTGGTGACCCAACAGTGCGGCACGGGGGGCGGCGAGTAATTTCACGCCCCTAAGCATTTATTGACTCACACAAACACACACGCACACACACTCACACACACACACACACACACACACAGATCAAAAGTATAGCAGAACTCCCGACAGAGAGAATATTTTTAAATGCAAAGAACCTCGAAAAACTGGTTTGGAACTAACTCGCAAACCCACTCAATTTGTTCGCAGGCTACTGTCTTTCCACAAGGGGGAGCTGTTCTGTTTTTGTCAAACAGGTTTTAAACGCTGCAAATCCACAGCTAAGTATCAGCTGAAGCTGTTTAGAGCAGCAGATGTCACCACCTACGGGCAAAGAAAGTAACAGCTATTGCATTTAAACCCTTTACAACCCGCGCATAGAGACTTGCATTTACAGTATGTAGTAGCCTAACATCATTTTTCAGCGTGACATTGTGTTCATGTCAGCTGTTTTCATTCGAGGAGTGGTCTCACATTACATGTACTGCATTTTGCCATAACCAGTCAGTAGTAAGAGATGTGTACATCCTGCTCAGGTCTTCCTCAGTCAGCACAAAAAATGTTTGTGTTATCGGTTGCTCGGAGCAGTTTGATGGGCTGTTTTTCAACCTGATGAGGAAATAAAACATTAGACAGTTCACTCAAACAAGCTAGCAATTCAATGGTCTGGAACCATCATATGCAACATGTAAGAGTGCCTTCCATGCAGACAAGTGAGCGGAGCGAGCGGTGATCAGGAGCAAAAATTTTAGGTGAAGCTGTGAGTGGATTGGAGTGGCACAGCTCAACTCCGCTCCAGTGCCGCTCACATCTTGTCTAGACCTGCCTGGGTGTGGGTGGCTTGTCTGCATGAGTGCACACAACATGGTGGTGGGGTTTTTTTGTTTGTTTTTTTTCCCCCAAGTTACGATTAGATTTAAAAATTGTGACCTCAAATACAAATGTCAGGTTTATGAGGCTATATGAAGAAAACAACTGACTGGGAGGTGTGATGCGCCCCACGGCTGCTTGCAAAATGTGGTGGGCATTTTTTTCTTTTTCTTTCTTTCTTTCTTTGTGGTGTGGAGAGGTGTTGAGCTCTGGAGCGCATTTTGTGGAGCTGTGAGCAGTCATTCAGTTCACTCGCACTCCACTCACATGCTCTGCTCTCATGAGCCAGGAGAGTTCGTCTGTTCTAACTAACTCAGTGGCTCGTTTGTCCCCACATACTATAGAAAAGAGCATGGGATTCATCATATATGTCAGTGGAGGAGCTGGGTACGACACGGGAAAACTAACACACACACAAAAACTTTCTGCTAAGTGTTGGCAAACACATACAGCACATCATCTCTGACGCTGAAGAATTTGATTATCCTGCAAGACTGGTTTGAAGTTCTTGTATGAACAAGGAACTTTTTATGAAAAACTCTTTTTTCTAATAGTCATAAAATTCAGACCGACTACAGCTGCCGCCCTCTGCAAAGGAGCGAGCTCCGCCTGGTCAACATTGGTTTGATATGTAACTGACACCATAACACTACATCAGGTCTTTTTAAGTTTTTGACCATCAGACAGCTGAGCTCTGCTTTCAGTGATAATTGGGTTTAAGTTTGAGTGCTTTAAATCATTGTGTGGCTTTACTCTGCTCTACCCTGTAAATGGCGCTTATACTGTATGTAACAGTAAGTTTAACAGCCTGTCTTAATGTAGTTTGGTGCCGTAGTTACTGACCTTCATTTTAATGTGTATGTGTGTGCGTGAATGTGTCCAGGTGTAACCAAAGTGGATTACGGTGACATAACGTCTCGCACGGCTCTGAGACAAAAGCTTCAGTGTAAACCCTTCAGTTGGTACTTGGAGAACGTCTACCCTGACTCCCAGATCCCCAGGCACTATTACTCTCTGGGAGAGGTATACTCATTTACACATACACACGTACATAAATTGATTCAGACGAGTTCCGATACACAGTTACATTTGTGATTTGCTGCCTTTGGGCTAAAAATCCCAGCAGACACAAGGAATCTGAAACTTGTTTAAATCAGAAGGGTGTGGTTTAGTAATGGTGTGCTTCATGTGGTTTCTGTGTGTTTATTCTGCTCAGATCCGTAATGTAGAGACCAATCAGTGCCTGGACAACATGGCCCGCAAGGAGAATGAGAAGGTCGGCATTTTCAACTGCCACGGCATGGGAGGCAACCAGGTATCAGAGAAAAAAAAGCAACCTAAAGAAACAAATACAGACTTAAAATAGGGGGGAAAAAGTTTGACCACGGTTAGCCACCCAGTTATTACAGTAATTCTTGGAAGTAATCATAAAAAAAGTGAAATGCCAAGAGTGAATGTTTAAAAGGAGAAATATGAAAAAGATTTTGACTCTGTTCATGTGACTTGCAGGTGTTCTCCTACACGGCCAATAAGGAGATCAGGACAGACGACTTGTGTCTGGACGTGTCGAAGCTGAATGGACCCGTCATGATGCTCAAATGCCATCACCTCAAAGGCAACCAGCTGTGGGAGTACGACCCTGTGGTGAGTGGAAGAACGGATCACAGTGTGTGCTAGAGCTAATGTCAGAAGAATAAATATCCACAGATTTACTGGTGAAGTAAACATAAACATGCTAACACGCACAGAGGGATCTTATGCAGGCCTTAAATGGTGAGGAGAATGAAGTTGTTAATTCACACCAGAAAAGCCTGAAAAGTTGTAGCTTTTTCAGAGGCTGATCATTTTTGTTCTTTTCTATTTGAAATTGGTATTAATAAAAAAAGAGTGAAAACAATAAAGCAGACAAAATAAAAGAAATAAACTACAAAACAATTTTAACATCCCACAGACTCAGACTGTCGTTTTTTGGTAGTAAAACAATAATGCTGCCATTGATGAAGTTTACAGTTAACAGCTTAGAAAAAAACATCCCACAATAGAAAGTGAAGAGACAACTTGGGGATAAAGCACAAATGGTGCTTTCTAAGAATACGTTGCAAATGTTTTTTTTAAGTCATATTTGCACCTTACGTTACTATGTTACCCCGAATCTGTCTCTCTCTAATCTGTCTGTCTGTATCTATCTAATCTCTTCGTGTCGTTGCTATTTAAATGTATGTGTCTCGCTCTCTCCGCCTGAAAGATGAATTATGATTGACAAGTAGATGTCATAATATGATTGGTTGAACACTGGTTGGTTCTCTTACAGTACATGATCATTCGCACATTTTGTTTAAAAGGGATTTTAAAAAAAAACGATAGGCTTTGATATAAGAATACAAAGAAATTTAATTTTTGTTTTTGTTTTTGTTTTGTTTTGTTTTTCACATACAACGTTAAACAGGTCCACACTATGATCAAGGATTTGATCTCAAAGAGTTATAAATGCATTTTTCATTTTATCTCGACTTTAATTTTTGTAATTTATTTTTGTCAAAGGACCACACCAGTGTTGATACATGTCAGCGTCCTTCGACAACATCAGCCACATAGGTTACATGAACCCCCGGCATTTTTCCTGAAATAACTTATCTATGAGATATTGTGTTTGTTTACATTTTGTCCATGTTCAATTAACATTACAGAAAGTACCTGAAAATGTGTGACAGCGATACTTAAAGAGAATGTCAGTGTTTAATCTTTCTTCATGCTAATATTTGAGTTAGGAAGGCAGCACTTGTAAGGAACTATTTTTCCAGGCGTAATCATTTTTGTTTCAACCGCTCCCGGCTGCCCTCTCTTTCTAAGTCAGTCATTTTTGACCAAAATAAACATAGACTTTGTCTTTAGAAGAATGAATTACCTGTACTTAGCAACTTCCGCATGTCCTGTTGTGTTTCTATACCCTGTTTTAACATGAATGTGGTTTAAAAATAAAGTCTGCAAACTACTTAAGTATACATGGTTGAATTTCAACAAGAAGTTTTATAGAAGATAGGCGTTATCTGTGCTTATGGTGAGAAGTCAAAAATAGACTGGTGTGGTCCGTTAAATTAAAAAGTTTCTTAATAAAAGAAAAAGGAACACGAATTTATTCCCAAAATATTTTTAAACTTAAAATTTAAAATCCATCTTATTCCCGAATCCACATTCACTATGACAACACACAGTGTGTGTGGACCAGCTGTCATTTCAGTTAGTGTGATACTTATTGCCTTCAGCTTTGGGGTGATGCGATTCAGTGTATCCTCGATGACACATTACCCAACTCGACCGCATTATGTCTTAAACTTAGAGCTAAGCCAAAACTACCATGTGCCTCAAGCTTAAAGTCTGAAAAAAAGTGAATTTTTGGGAATACGAGGCAGCCTGTCCACAGAAATACTACTTGAATCAATATTTATTGACATGCCCTCGTGCATTCAAATAAAGCAGTCAAAAGCCTAATTTACACCCCCTCTCACACACATTGCGTCTGTGTTTGTGTGTCGTGCAGAAGCTGACCCTGATCCACGTCAACAGTAACCAGTGTCTGGACAAGGCCAGCGAGGAGGACAGCCAGGTGCCCAGCGTCAGAGACTGCACACACTCGCGCTCCCAACAGTGGCTACTCCGCAACGTCACACTACCAGAGGTCTTCTGACCACACTCCACACACCTGTAAACACACACTTACACACACAGCGGCCCAGAGTAAGCAATCAGGGGAACGGACAACGTTTGTTAAAATTGGGCACCAGGAAAGGAAAGACTTCCCATGAGTGGATTTGGGAAGAGAGGAGGACGGATTGGACGGTACTACCTCTGCCAGAGATCAGAGGGAGGAGTGTGTTTGACCCTCCTCAGAGCAAGAAGCAAGGAAAGACTCCGTCTAGGAGACGATGGTTGTTGTTTTACATTTGTTTTGTTGTTTTTAAAGAGATTTTACCCGCGGAGTGACTCGCTCCGGGGTGTGGATGTGACACTGACTGGTGGAGTCGAGGTTCTGCACTCACAGCTTCCCTGGACAAAGCAGTTCACCCTTCAACTCATCACTTAACGTTTACTGACTGCCTCTGATGAGAGATAGAGAGAGAGAGAGAGAGTGTGTGTGTGTGTGTGTGTGTGTGTGTGTGTGTGTGTGTGTGTGTGTGTGTGTGTGTGTGTGTGTGAGTGTGATATCGCAGACGTCACAGCCAGCCGTTGGTCCAGTTCAGCGCCGTTAAGACTCATTGGTTCTCTCCGGAGATAGACTGAAGCAAACCCGGGCCTGACGGCAGTTTAACCCGGGACCGCCCCGCTCACGGTCTGAACCGGGACGCTTTTTATTCTCACTTCAGCCGAAACAACAACCAGCCGGAGGGAGGGTGAGCCGCCGTTAACGTAACGTTCGTGACGTGGGTCCGCCCGGATTGCTCCGCTGGCTTCACTCGCACGCTGTTTTCAATAGCAGGGTCCTCATCGGTGTTTACTGATCGATCGGTCCGATCGGAGCCGCGTGGTGGGATCGGACAGTGTGTGATGATGGAGAGAAAGAGGACGGACTGTCCCGCTCTGCCACCGGGCTGGAAGAAAGAAGAAGTGATCAGGAAGTCCGGACTGAGCGCTGGAAAGAGCGACGTCTACTACTACAGGTACAGCTCCGTCACGGTCATCAATCAGTCACTGATCGGTCCGGTGCCACGGTGAACGAGTGATCGATCCGTCAGCATGTGGTTATTGCTTCTAACTTCTCTGTATGGGCTCTGAACACTTGTGTTGATAAAGGGTGAAGAGGCTCAGTTACTGTCAGAGACGTTACAGTGTCGCCGCACGGCGTAAAACACAGTCTGTTTCCAAGCAACATCCGGTTCCATGTTTCCAATAATATTCCATCAGTATCGAATCGATCCTCACGTAGAGACCCGCGGTGGCTGCGCGGCTGTCAGCAGGCGGTTTGCTGACACAGACAGTTGGGTCAGGGCCTAGCCGGCAGCCGCCTCGCCTCCCGCTCCGGAGGTCACACCGTGTGTAAACTTCCAGATGAAAGCTGCTCCGCGCGGAGTGCGTCTCGTTTCAGCGTGGCGCACGTCTGTCCGCCCTCTCAGGGGTGTCTGCTGGTGTGCTGCTGCTGAGCTGTACGCCGCTTAGGCCCCGTTCAGACTGCCAGCCCAAATCGGATCTTTGGCATATCTGGATTGCATCCTGGTTCTTTGTGCCCTTCCCACCCTCCGCCAGTCCTGGATACATTTTTCTCCCTGTTTTGAAAGCATTTTAACAAACACAAAAAAGCAAAAAGTCCTGGAGGAACAGATCAAACCCCCAGATGTTTAGAAAAATAAACCTGAAGGAGTTCTTAAGAGAGCACGAGCAGTTTTAATAAGTCTGAACAGCAAAAAACCCCCATGAAATCAGATTTTTACAGATCAGATCCAAACCACGTGGTGAGTTGGTTTGACATGCGATTCCAATCAGATTTCCTCAGTGTGGACGCTCTGGTCAGTCGGATATCAGCGTGTCCTGATGGACAAGGCTGAGAGATGGCCACAGATCCTGACAGATGTCCCGTGGCTCAGTTGAAAAGTTGCACGCCACCTCTCATCATCAAATGTCTCAAGTAGGACATGCTCCCTCCCACCAATCACTGCTTTGCGTACGCCGCCAAACCTCTCACTGCACAGTGAAGTCGCCATGACTGCAGCACGGAAAATCCTAGTCTGTCTGTTGTGACGAAGTTCGACTTGATAGCTCAAGTGTGTGAATAGTGAGATGATGTATTTCCTTTTCCATCATCGTACTTCTGTGTTGTGAAGCTGCATCACCAGTGCCCGTACTGGCGTCTGCGTTGTTACCATAGTAACCCGTGTAGATGGTCAGTACGGAACAGTGAAGTCGGGACGCAACAAATCTGATCTGATCACTTGCAAATGACAGTGTGGAGGGTCAGCTGGTTTTAGAAACAGGTTAGAATGCAGCGTGAACACGGCCTTATGGACTGCGCGTCACTCGGACTCGCTGACAGTCCGTCTGCCCTTTCAGCCACTGATGGCTTGCAACTCTGGGAATTTACCCTCTGCCTGATGACTCTTCACTGACAAACCCATCTGCCAATCATTGTGCCACTGCTGTGTACTAGGGTCTGACCAGTATATCAGTTTATTTCAATATTATCCAGCAATATTGTCCAATTGCAGACATATTGGTATCACATATATGTTCTCAGATATGCACCGATATTAAAACTGTCTAGACCAGAAAGAATGCTGGACTTTGCTGAGCAGATGGCGCTCAGCTATTTCATAGTAAGTAATTTGTTAATGCTAATGTAAGATATTCTGCCTCCAATACATATCTTTGCCACATGTTTCTGATAACCACATTTGACCTATATTATATACATAATACAGGCTCATACATTGGATATTGGAATTTTCTCGCTCCATAATATTGGTGTTGGTATCAGCCCCAAAAATCCCATATTGGTCGAGCCCTACTGTATACCACAAGGGCTAGCTGTAGCCACATATCACTGTTGTACAGCAAGCACAGGAAATAAAGTCATGGGCAAAGTTTAACTATGAAAACCAGGTATCATATCTGCTGGTCCCTTATTGCAGTATAAATGATCAGGAAAAGCACACAGCCTTAAAGACAAGAGGCCTTGTAGGCACGTACTTCAGTAGTGGAAGTGTCCATTTTGTTGAACTGATGGACTAAATGATCAAATGGCTGATCTGTCAAAACAACAAATTGTTCTTTGCTTTGATTGTATTTACTTTTCTCTCAGTCCTAGTTTAATCAGCAACATTCGTGACCAAGTGCTGTGAAGTAACAGGAAACACTCGTTGAGCAGCTTTGATGGTGAAGCCGAACAAACTTGTGTTGTTGTTTTGTCAGTACTCAGCATTGTGAATGGCTCACTGCCACTTATGATGAAAATGAGATCGTTACAGAATACTGTAAAAGTACAGTATTTTGTAATACCGTTAGATTGGTGACTTACATCATAACTAATTAGTCTGTTTTTGGTTGTATCTTTATAATAAACATTTTTAGACCATAGGAGCCACTTCATAGTTCTAGGAATGTAGTTCTAAGAACCTCCTGTTTTATTGCACCTGCACCACAGGGACTGTGAATCATTATACCGTGGAGCGGTGGTGCAGTAGCCTTCATATATTGGAGTTGTTGTAAGTCATGAAGAAGTGACGTTAGTTTATGATTGGCCAGTTCACGTAGCTTACGTAGGGGGTTCCTATTGGCGGTGCAAATGCCAACCCAAAAAAAAGCCCTTAAAGGTGTTTAGTTCCACAGGAACTGGGCAGTTGACAGTTCCTCTTAAAAAATTCTGAAAAGGTCTATTATTAGTTTGTTTTTTCTTGTTTCTTACATTATATACGTTAAATGCATAATTACACACTTAGTTGTTAGTTTCATACATTTACATAGCTTAAAATAATGCAGCTTATCCATTAGTCCTGCAATAAATCCTACCTGTACTCAGGCTATTATGTTCAGTGTTTATTGAATCTGTTCTAGAATTGCTGATAAAACTAACCTGTCAATATTCAACCACCCTGTGTCTGTCTGTTTCCTCTGCTCAATAACCATCATAGTTCAGTTCAACTCTTCTTTAAAGCTGATCAAAGTTAAGTCTGAAGTTTTACATTTCTCCTGATTCTGAATCTTTACTAGCTACTGCTGTGTTAGGTCATAGAGGAAATGATGTCACTCAGTGCAAAACTGTGGTGAGGCTGTGATGCTGCAGAGCCGTCGGCTGTTTTTAGAGGCTGCCTTCACTTCCTGTTGATCAGCGGCAGAGGCACGGCTCAATCAGATTAACAGCTCAGAGTCTGAACCATCAGAGCGCCGTCACATCCTGAGTCTTTAACATGAAGGAGATCAGCAGTTCAGAGCGGAGACTTGCCTTTACTTTCAGTTTGCTCAGTAATGTGACTCATCAGTTCCAGTAAGGAGAGCAGTCAGCTGGGCGGCTTATTGGAAGAACAGCAACACCCTGCTGGAGCTTCTGCTGTCTCCTTTACAAACTCTTGTTGTTTATCAGGAATTTCATTCAGAAACAATTTTACAGTCAGTTGTAAGTCACATGACATAAATCAGCAGCAAATTGATGACATCAAACTCTGGCTTTAGTGTCATATGTTGATTTATAGTACATATGACCAAAGATGGTCAGTTATTAACAGAAGACATCCCTTGTAGGCTGTGCTAATGGTGTGAAATGGTATATACACTTCCTGTCTCCTAAGTGGGGGGAGTCACATCTCCCATGGAGACAGTTAGGAACCACCATCCCTGCGCCTCGTCTGGAGGTGTTATAATGTCGTGTGAATGGATTAAAGCAGCTGGATTTTGTGTCGCATGATATTTGTTTGATGTAAGTTTGAACTTTTAATTCATGGTTTCACCTCTAAGACCATTTAAACGTCCGTTTATGTCGGTTATGAAACAAGGCGGGAAGCACCGATTCACAGATCTCACGACAATGTGTTGCTGAGACAGAGACAGGTCTGGAACAAAGTTAATTTTCTCCTAAACTGTGTGTCTGAAAAATATCATTTTTGTGTCAGAATGTTCAGAAGATATGTGTCTTGATAAAAATGGGTCCAATATGTATCTTGGTGATGATGGGACGAAAGAATTAGTCATAATCTGTGATCACGTTTATTTGTCTCATAAGAATAAATGGACTCAAGACTGCTTCCTGTCTCCTAAAGGGGCGGGGCCATGGCGGAAAACCATGTGACACTGATGCAGAAAATGAACGTGAATAAACGTGAACATACATGACTGGCAAGTCGACGTTGTCAGTTTTCATACATTTGTAGTTTTTAAAAAAAAAAAAGGCTTTGCCAGCATTGAATTACTCCCTTTATTTAAAAAAAATACAGACACACACGCACACACACAAAACATGTGGAAACAAGGTGTCAGTGATTTATTCCCTGCAAACCACTCAAACATTCTTCAAATGTTTGTGTTGAAGCCTCTGTGTGTGGCATTTTTAAACAGATAATACAGTTGACAGAAATGCAAATAGAATATGTACGACCTGTGTTTTTCTAAATAATCTGTATTTCCATTTGACTTGAACAGTTGTTATTTCCAGTGCTTGAAATAAAAAAAGGTGCTGTTAGTCCCTTTCACCTACAGTGATTAGGCTACTCAAATAATGGAAGGATTATACCATAAATATTACAAATAATATTACTACCTTAATTTCAAAGCTCTCAAAGTTGTGAGGGATCCGGTGGTAGAGAAATGTGCTTCGAGGCCTCTTGATGTTGCAACTTCCGCCCATAAACATGTTGTCCAGTACGGCTCCCCTCGGCTCCTCTGCCAGAGCATCGAACCTTCACAGGCACATCGGCAAAACAGCCAAGTCTTAGAGATTTGTCTTTACAATAAGCACTGAAACCCAGCAATACATCAGAAGACTGATTTTTCTGTACGATATTAGATATTACCAATAGGAGAAATTTCTGCACACTGAACTGAAAAAAATAAATGTTTTTTAGCAGCAGTGAATAGAAGATATTACTACGATTATGTTTGTTGTGTGGTTTTATTGATGTTTATCCTAAATACTTTAAACTCAGTTAAGTCACATTAAATTCTTCATTGTTTCAAGTTGAACTTATATTTTCTTGCATTTACTGTTACCGTCATTTTTATAAATACTTTATTGTTGAGGTGCAGCATCATGGCATGTTTTCATCACAAAATACTTCTTTTGGGAACAAAATTGGGAAAATTTATTGTTATTAGACTTCCATTATTTTAAGTGTTAATGTCAGAATGGGCCTTAAAGGTTCATTGTACAAGGTTTAGGGAGATTTATATGTAGAATATTGCAAATATGGGTTTAAAGTTTAAGTTTTACACTAAGGTATATTTTCTTTAGTGTATAATTGCCAGAAAAAAAAAATCAATACTTTTTCATTATCTTGAATGAGCCCATCATATCTGCAGAGCAAGCAGATCCTCCACCACAGAGTCTTCCAACACTGCAAGACAGACTCAGTGTGGTGTTTTTAAGAGAAGGAACATGACAGAGCATGACCAGAAAGGCATGTGGGGAGGAATGTCTGTGAAGTTGTAAACCCAGCAGCGACCTTCTGACCTTCACCTTACCCGTTTCCCACCAGGTCAGCCCCCGGAGCCACTCTCTTGTCTGCAGGACACACAGTTTTAAATTCGGTGCAGTCTCTCTCATCAGAGTTATCCACACAGTCGTTCTGTCTGTTGCATGTTAGCGTCGAGTTGATGCATCGTCCTGCAGCAGAGAAGATGTTTTATACACAATTTAAGTGTGTGTGTGTGTGTGTGTGTGTGTGTTGTGACTGCAAAATACTGTGAAAAGATGGTGATCTGATTTTCTTATTCAGCTTCAAAAGTTAAGATGATAAAGAAATGTGAAAAAAACATTTTAAAAGGATTGCATATGTATTCTGTGTCACAGTTGTGTAAAAAAACACTACTTGCCATTATCACACTTGAAGCCATCTTTGCAGTCGACGGGTGCTAACATGCACTCTGTGGAGGGGTGACAGGGTCTCTCCTGTGTGAGCTCCTCAGAGCAAGGCGATCCACCGAACTGGGACGGCCTCTGGACGGAGCGTGTTCGAAGCTGTTGCAACAACATTTGAGAGACTCATTTATTTATAAAATCCTTTTTACTTGGTGATAATCAACTGAAACTGACGACAGTAAAAACAGAGGTCAGAAAAGAAATAAAACTAGACAGAAACTGAAGAAACCAAATTAGAGACAAAGAATGCCCAAGCAAGACATATTGTCAAAGTATTCTGGACAGCGGGGCCCATCATCAGCTGATGACTGCTTTGACTGTACTTCGTCACTTTTTCAGTCTGAATTTTCCCCTCCATAGTCAAAGACACAGCTATTATTAGAAGGAATGTATCAGGATTTGGCAGCGATTTCTCTTGCCTGTTTCTTGGCGCAGGGCGAGCAGTCGGACCAAGGCCCGAACTCGGTCAGCTGGCAGTTGATCGGACAGTTCTGCTCATTACAGGCTCTTTGGTCATATCTATTGCACAGCTGCTGACAGCTGGCCTTCCAGTAATAATCATCATAAGTAAAAGTCCTGTGAAAACAGAACGACAGTTGCTTTTACATGCTGCAGCTGTTGGCATCATCAAGTATTTGTATTTCACAACAACTAGGCCTAATGAAAACAGCAGAGGAAACAAAAATAATTATTCCTGATTGCATTATTTTACACACGCTCTTTGTCATAGAGGTTTCAGTTGCTAGATTCATAATAAATATTCTGAAGGCCTACAGCTAATCTCAGCTTCAAAAGCTCACCTGTGTGTTCTGTGTGTGTCTCACCTGTGTCTCATAATGTTTCATCTGAGTCTGCTAATGTTTCGAATGTTTCCTCTCTGTGTCTCACTTGTATCAGTGCTGTCTCACCTCTGTCTGCTCTGTGCACCGTGGTTGCAGGTTGCACTGCAGGCAGACCACGGTCCCCAGGCATACCGCTCACAGAAACAGGCCAGGCCAGCTGATATCCAGCCGAGGAGCTGGAGCAGCACAACCAAACGGCAGCTGGGCGTCATTAGGGAAGCTCAGTCTCACCTCCTCTGAAACACATTTGAAAACCAGAACAGAGGCAAAAACTGTCAATAATTTAATATTCAGCTTTTTTTAAATATATCTTGGATTTGAGATTTGTTAGAATATTTTACATCTAACACACGATATAAAATATCAGCATTATAAAATAGGATAAAGTCAAACAACATTTATCAGCCACTGAACATTTCCTCATCAAATACTTGTACAAAATCAAAGGATAACTTGATGCTCCCACATCTCCACAGAGGGACACGCTAACAAACTTTTCTTATCATGTGACTGTGACAATTAGATTGTGACGTCCATTAACCCAAACCCTGAAGTCAAATGTACTCAGCAGTTTAAATACTAGCAGGATTACTTTGATCTTGAATAAAATGAAGTAATTCATTAAACTAATGCATTGCATAAAACAATTGCACAGGCTGTTGTAGTGTTGCATGAAAAGTTTTGTAACTAAAACTACATGCTTTATGGATAGATAATATTTTTGTTGCAGTTAAAATGCCTTTAAGGGGAGCAAGCTAAGCTTGTAGTTGTAACACATAACATAAAAAGAGTGAATTAAGTCACATAATGCATAAAAGAAAAATGTTAATATAGTTTATAATATTGCAAAGTTTCATTTTATAAAGCTGAATCTTAAAAAAACAGTAAAAACTGACTCACCGCATATACTAATGTCCTCTTCAGCAGATATTAAAGCATATACTTCGGTCGCCCCTCTGTTTAACTGATTATTTGGGCAGTCAAGCGTCTTCTCACTAAGCTCACTCTGCACTGTGGGCAGAGTGAATCTGACTTGAGATTTGTTTCTGAATGGCCAGCAGCTAAAGTAAAACCCCCACCTCACAGGAAACCTGTTTTTTTCTGCTTATATATCGCCCAGTCTGTGTTCAGAAGCATCTGGAAATGAAATTAAAAATACTGTTTGTTTATGGTAATAATCAGAAATCATAGCAGCACAAGAAGTTCTTGCACAACCCCTTTCTCCCTCAGTGTTACGGGAAGTAAAGTTCTGGAGTTTCCCAGTTGTGGAGACATAAACCAGATGTTTTGTGTTAGTCTGAGATACTGATGGGGAGGAAACTTGTGCAATTTGCTCTCCAAGTTTGAAAAGAACCATAAGTGAATTCAGCCTGTTATGTAAAACTGCAATACTGTAACGAAAACTAAACTAAAATTGTGCACATAGAAAAAGGCACAGGCTGGTGCTAAATGAATAATTGGAACTTTGTGAAACATATCAAACCTATTGTATAAAGATTGCTATTTGTTTAGTGAGTTATTGCTTAACTTTTAAAGATTTGACAAAAGTTGGAAATATGTAGAGGAAAAAGGTATGCAAAGTGTTACATAAGATATAAAGACATAAAATGCCCAAAAGTTGTGCTTTTATCTGATCATATAAACAAAATACCTGATTAAAATATTAAAAACAAATATATATATTTAAACACATTGAAATGGGAACCTCTAGTTAGTTAAAAAATATTTCCTCATCGAAAAAAAGATACGAATTTTGTATTTAGAGGATGCACGACTGCAGACAAACTGGGCAAAATTTAATTGGTTTTAAACCAACATCAGTGAAAAGTCAAAACAATTGAATTTTGTAGATTGTAAAAGAAAAAAAGGACATAAATTAAATTCACAGGCACACTTTTGTATACTGCTTTTATACTCAGAGGAGTAGTTTTGTATTTTGGGTTTGTTTGATTTTTTTTGAATGATATGACTCAGTGTCTGTGGTTTAAGTACGGATCTGGAGTTCGGATATGATTTATGGAGGACTGCAAGGGTCACAGAACTTGTAGACTAATAAAGCATTTCTTGAATTAAAAACTAATTGTACAATTAAAAACAATACATAATATTTTAGTGTATAAATTCATTAATTAATCCATAAATAAATAAAGGAATTCAAAAAAAGAAATTACAAATGAAACTTTAAAACAGTAAATAAGTTATCAATAAAATATACATTAATAATTTCTGAAATAAACAGTTGAACTTAAAAATAAATTTGAAATGCAGTTGTTGGGATTTGCAACTTAATATTTTGGCTGTCAAAATTAATCAATGATTATCTTAGATAATTATTAATTATATGAAGCAATAAGATCTAATTTACATCAGATTGCCTCAGGAGCACCACTTCGTTGTTTAAGTGTTAATGTGATATCACTGTACTTAGACCAGGTCTTTGCATGCAGCTAATAATCGTTTCTAATCTCGCACCATGACACACACACACACACACACACACAACCTTTAGCTTGGCTCATTTCACACCAACGTGTGAAATCACGAGCACATG
>JAQFJA010000025.1:13311075-13325831 GCA_029874485.1 Naso brachycentron | reverse complement strand
ACTCCTCGGCATTTCATGCTACAGACCGGAGCCTCCTCGCCGAGGAATCTCCAAGGGACCTTACATAAAAAAACCAAGAGGACAGAACACAAGGGCCTGACGTCTGCCAGCGGCAGAGATCTAGAGATAGAGAAATATGATGTTTGTGATATCTTGAGATTTGTATGTCCAGTTTTTACATGGTTTTGTCTGTTTCTACAGTCCTGTGAGAGTGCCACAGAACAGTAACCCTAGTCTGTCTGTCCGTCTCTGTCGTCTTTAACGATGTTTAACATAGAGCTAACACACACACACACACACACACACACACACACACACACACACACACACAGAGGACTCTGCATTTGTAACTGATGTTCACTGCCTAATGTAGTGTTAACCCATAAGGAACTGCCCCAGAAGGCACTACATAGTTACACACACAGACGTGTATACATATAGGAAAAAGGCTGCACCAGCCTGATACTTCATCCATTTTGTCATATCTTCTTCTCAATGACCTCTTTAAGAAATGCGCTCCAAGGGCTTCTTTCCACCAGTGGAGTGTGTGAGTGGATGCGTCTGAGCGGGTCTCTACAGTACTAATCCCAGTCCATCGGCTCCCAAACAGCTCTCAGATTCCCTCGCTGTTGGACAAGCTGTGCCCGTAGCCTAGACTGACAGCAGATCAGCGTATCCCTGCGTCTGTTGTACAAAAGCGCCAAAAGCTGCTTTTATTTTCGAGACAGAGCTGAGCCTCTGCACTCTCCTGAGGACGTATGTCTATGGAGGAAAAGGAAGCCTGAAAAGTGTTCTTTGGAAAATCAAAGAGACGTCGCTGAGGTGTGTTAGGAGACGTAATCAGGGACAGAATAATAGTTGTACACAGCTGGTTGGAGTGAAGATTTGAACTGTGCATCACAAAGAGCGCAGTAGCAGCAGCAGCAGGCATATCTTAATCCTTAACTACATATCTCACTTTGCAAGCTCACCTGCAGTATTTCACTGTTCATATCTCAGTGATCCACACGGCTGAACAGCTGCATCAGTGTATCATTCTCATTTCAACCATCATGCTTTCTTTGTTCTTTCTTTTTTTTTTTTATCACTCCTGTGGCTGCGAGTCAGAGCAGGAGAGGTGATTTCATTGAGGTTTTAACTATTTCTGCTTCCTCCAGTGGAGGAGGGGTTTACACATAGGACACATCACCAGTTCATCTTTATTGTGGACATGGTAGCAGATGGAGACCGTCAACTGATTTCAAGTCTGAGCGAGTGACTGTGTGGTGAAGATGTGAACGGTTTACTGTTTTTTTGTTTTTGTTTTTATTTTGTTCTTGTTTTTATGGTGAGACAGAGGGAGGGTAACGACTGCTCTGATTTTGGGGGGGTTGGGGGTGTAAAGTTAGCTGACATGTCCAGGCTTCCACACTGAGCTGATCCAAATGTAGAAAATAAAGGTGAAAAAGTTTACAGAACAATACGAGG
The DNA here is from genome assembly GCA_029874485.1 of Naso brachycentron. Classification (NCBI taxonomy): domain Eukaryota; kingdom Metazoa; phylum Chordata; class Actinopteri; order Acanthuriformes; family Acanthuridae; genus Naso; species Naso brachycentron. Next base: position 13,324,364 of record JAQFJA010000025.1, on the reverse strand, counting down.
AAAATGTTGATTTCTGTCTCTCTTTGTCTACACACACACTTAAAAACACACTTCGCCTGCAGTTCAAAACAGGAGCCGTCTGATTTTAAGTTGGTTTGAGATTTATTTCAGATTGAGTAAACAGTTAATTACTAACATTTAGACGGCCAGTATCTGTATTTGAAAGTTTAAAAATAGCATATCTGCCAGTACTCCGAATGTTTTAAACAAATGAGGACTGTTGACTTTGAATTTAAAACAGCAGTTGATCCAAAGGCACCCTGTGGAATTTTCCTGTAAACAAACAAAACTTGTTTAGTGTTTCTCACTAAAAGGGAAAGTATGTGTTTGCTCAAGGCCAGATAAATGTCTTGAATGCATTTCCTTTCTCATAAATCATTTGAAAGTCTGATTTTGTGTAAATATTTTATATCATGCATTGTTAGAAACTTAGTCTTCCTCCTCTATGCCTTTCTTTGGCACATTGCTACATTTCTTTTTGCATTAGTTAGAATTTTCTAAGTGAAAACTTCAAACGGGCATGCTTATTAACACTTACAGTGTGCAAGCAAAGCAAGACCCACTTGTTTAAAAAAAAAAAAAATGTAGAAGAATTCAGTTTTAACAGAGAGAGGGAGAGTTTGGTCCAGTATCAAGCACACAGTCCTGGGTTGTGACATGACGGATGAAGCTCCCCTGGGTGTTCGAAAGATCACAATCTCTCTTCTCTCCACAGTGAGAAGAACAGTGACGTAGAGGAGAGAGTGTGTGCAACAGCAAGATAAGTCACGTGGGGAAATGGGACTCTTGTCTTTTTAATAAACATGACAGTGCATCGAAGGTAATAAAGTCAGGCAGCAGACTCGCTGCATGTTTTGTGAAGAGTGGATTATTCAAACTCCCTGACTTGATGCATTGAATAATTCATTTGCCTGGATTAGACCCACCGAGAGCCATCAGGAAGACATATTAGACAGCGGTGGTTTTGCATACACATCCTTAATAAAAGATGCTGATTCTCTGCTTCATTTTCTGAAAGCATCCTCTGTATGGTAAATAAGATACTTGGTTGTTTCATGCTTACAGTTTCTCTTTAAAGATTCTGAGATTTTGTCTCACAAAAGGCCAAAAAAGACCTTAAGGCTTTTAGACATTCAGTGGTCAGGAGAACTCAGAAGTCAGAGAGTCAATCTCCAGAATGATCGCCTCCTCGCTGAAGATTAATCTGCCCTGTAGATCCAAGAAGAGTCTTCCTGAAGGAGACACCACTCTGTTCATTCAGTGTGAACAAGTCACAAACTGAGTGATTCTGCTGTTGAGGAGATTTCGAGTTGAGAGAGCTCTGGAAGACTCCACTCTGGTTCATGTGCTGCACACTTCAGAAGAACCATGTGGCGTCTTTGATATGAGGAAATGGATCAAAGCTGACTCAACTGCAGCCCGCAGGGAAACTCCAAGAAAAGACAGAATATCGAAGTGCTTTCAGAGAAACAGAGTGAATTTATAAACTAGAAATGTGTCCATCTAATTTAGTTGTAGTTTTATTATTTTATTATATCCTTGTTTGTGAAATGTGCTTTATATTTTATTATTAAGACACTGCGCTTGATGAGGCCTACATACATACATTTAGACTCATATTTAGTTTAGTAGAAATAGTGCTGCGTTGCATTCTGGGATGGATTGGTCGAATGTTTTCATCCTAAAGGAAAAGTAATTGTAGAGAAAAACAAATTATTTCAGTAATCGGGGGTCATTTCTTAAAGATCCAGTGTGTAGGATTTAGTGACATCTACTGGTGAAGTTGTAGATAGCACCGGACTTAATGTCTCTAGGTCATTTTCCCCTTCCAAGTGTGTACATCGGCTGGGGACGCGAAGGGCCCATTTCAGAGACCAGAGTTTAGTTTGTCTGATTTGGGCTACTGTAGAAACATGGCGGACTTCGTGAAAGAGAACAAGCTTTAAAAGCCTCATTTTAAGGTAATGAAAACATCTTTTTTTATTTTTAGGTTATTATACTGTACACCATAACTAATTAGACAAACTAATTAGATTTTTACTGTCAAAGGAAGAATGTGTCATCACTTTTGACTCACTGAAACATTAACACCATATTTCATCACTGCTGAAGCCTGAACGTGGGAGACAGCAGCCAGCAGCATGTGGAGCCTCACCAGAGGTTAATAAGATGGATCATTTTCTGGGTGATTTCTTTTTTCTCTCAGGTGTAAGAATGTGGTGTTTTTAACAACAAAAGTCTCTGCTTTTGTACATTTTTTGTCTTTTTTCTTTTTTTAAAAAAAACAGATTATTGGTGAGTGAAGTCACCAGAATGGCCTGAATCCAACATCAGCTCTTAGGTACAGAGATCATTACCCACTCATCCTCAAATTACAAAAAGTAAGCTCCACAGGGCACCTTATTAGGATATTTTCCCGGTTCCAAAAACAGTTAAAACTGAAGCTTCATGCAGTCCAAATTGTTTTTCTCTGTGTGTTTAGTTTCTACAGTTACAACAACAAATATTCTACAAGTCCCATATTTAACACTGACTAAACATGATCTATAAGAAAATAGCTTGTAGGCCTACCTAAATTTTCATTGGCTGGTAACTATTTTCTCTTTTTTCTGAAGCAATTTTTATTTAATTTATTAAAATTAAAAGTTAAATTATTAAAAGCTTGAGAATAAAACCATGCTGAGCCTATTCAATCAATTTTGTTTGAGAGTAATCTGAATATGAGTGTAGGCTACACAAGACTTTTCGAAGGTGTCTGCTTTTACGCACAGAAGCTTTTCCGTGGATTTCATTATTATTTAGTCCATCTGTCCACAGCCTCGCTGACACATTGACAATCTGTAAAGCCCTCACAGCACAGATGATGCTTTCTGACTCAACTCACACAAATAGAGATGGAAGTTTTAACTTTTATTTATCTGGGGAAACTGAGCTTTAAGTGCTTCCTTTTTTTCTCAACTTGTGACCTGCTTTATATTCACGCAGTTCAACATAATCCCACCTGGAGGCTGCAGCTCAGTTCTCCACCACATGCAAAACAATATTCTGCTCTGTCACGAGAATCTTCTGCACACATTTAGTAAGTAAGTCCATGCAAGTGTATTGGCAGCTGATAAGATATTTGTTCATCAGTAAACTGTCAAATCTCCAGACCAACCTGTTTGCATCGACTCACTGATTTGATGTAAATGTCAGTGAGAATAAGTAAATATTTAACCTCAAACAAATAGCAACACCGTCTTCAGCTGAGTGTTGAACTTAGTAGTTATTTAACAGATCAACAGAAAATTAATCAACATTTTTGCCAGCTGTTTACAGTGCTAACTTCAAAACTTATGCCAAATATTTGAATGATCTAGCTTCAAAAATATTATGTTAGGTGAGTAACAAAGTAAATTTACTCAAGTGCAGTACTTAGTGCAAATGTAGAGGTACTGGCTGTTTACTTCACATTTCTACTCCACTACATTTCAGACTTAACTTTTATTTAATAACCTAAGTTACTAGTTTCTTTTGCCAAATTAAGATTTTACATCAAAAATATTTGGTCAACTTAAAAAGTTAATATTCTAAACATTATTAAAAAACCTGATGCATCAATAATAATAATAATAATGATAAATCAGATTCCTGTTTATCATCATGTAGGTTTGCACATTCAAGGGATTTTTACTACTGAAATGAAATATTTTTACATAAAAATAAATAGAGTACCTCTTCCACTACTGTATCATAAATTTAAAGCTCTCTGGGACTGTTTTTGGCTGTTACTGAAATTTTAGAGACCCAACATTTGACAAACTAATGAAAATAGAATAATCAGATTAACTTACTTTAAAAACAATGAATTAATAGAGGTCTAATTCTGGCAAAAAGTGCTAAAAAAGGAACCCAACAAGCCAGCACTTTAAATTATGTTTATTGTATAAGTGCATATCCAGTAATAAAACAGTGCCAAATGAAAAACTCCAGTAATTTAGTTAAACAGTGAAACCGTTACTAAACTACACGCTTGTTCCAACACAGAACACATAACAGTCCTCCCAGCTAACACAGTAGCCATGTTTGGTCAATGTGTCACATTAAATACACACAATTCTTTGTACAGCTTGTTTTTTTTTTTTTAAAGCTTCAAGTGATGTAAACTACTAATACTCTCTGTTCAGGAAAGTGCTCTAACTGTAGTTTAAGTGAGCGAGTGCAGGAGTGCATATGAGTCAAAAATATGGAGATATTTTTAAAAGATTTTAGTGTGGGAGGTCAGAAACTACTAACGACTGTCCATGTGAAGGAGATGACAGTCAGACGTACCAACAGTTCTCACATAAAAAAAACTTTTACACTCACTACACAATAATATTTGAACGGGCTTCAATACTGACAGATAAGTTAAGCGTGTAAAAAATGAAAAGCTCAGTTGCATATATGTATTTTGCACTCACATTGTGTAAAAAACAAAGTTAAAGGGATAGTTTGGGATTTCTGAAAGGGTGTTGTATGAGGTAATCCAGTCAGTGTGCTACCTACAGTAGATGGTAGCCCATTACTGGCGTCGGGAGCTCAGCAAAGAATTGTTGTGGATGGGGATGGCAGCAACACCTATAAGCTCTACTCAGAATATCTTCAACGCATTTTCTTGCTGTCAGACAGCCGTTCCAACAGGAAGCTGAAACCATTACATCCATCTGTGCTCTCTTCAAAGCCACCAGACTCCTTTAATTAAAACCTCAATTGGTTAGTTTGTTCATGTTACACAGTTTAGTTTAGAACCAAACCAAGATGTTGAAACACCACAGTAGCACAAACAAACTAAAACTAGAGCAGCTCTTGTGTTCTATGAGGTCAAATCAATGTTTTTGTTAAAGGAGTCTGGTAATATGGAAGAGAGCATAGATGGATATGGACTGTCTGAAGCAGTGAAAGTATTCTAAATATAGCAAAAACTGACATTAATTATTTTTAAATGGCTGAACTATATATTGCTGCTGCCCCGTCCACAGCTGCACATTGCTTATCTTCCCACACCAGAACTCCTGCTGCTTCTCCAAATTGGGCCATAGACTCAGTACATTTACATGAGGTTAATGACTATGCATAAGTACCTCATACAACCCCAATTCAAAATATCCTAACTGGGCCTGCAATATAAATTAAAAATGTTTTTTAAAAAAAGAATCTTTCAGTAGTTCTCTGATGTTGAACTGAGGCCAAACACCCTGAAAGCAGGACATCTAATCTGATCCACTAAAGTAGTCGTCGTCATTCTGAACCTGTAACTAGTAAAAAAAAAAGGAACAGAGATATTTGCTATGACTCAACTGTATATGTACAAAAAAGCTGAAGTAGTGGTAATGAAGCCTGGCACAGAAGAGCAGGAGCGTGCATCTTCGTCAAAATAGAGATCTGCAGACTTACAGCTACTGAAAACATTCATTCATCCCTCTCTGGTGCCAGGCGTGAGGACCGTTAAGTTCATTTTACACAAACCAGCCTTCAAACCCTACTGGCGCCTCCATGAGAAAAGAGGTAGGGAGTACAAATACCGTACGAGCACGTGCCGAGGTGTGCGTGGTGGAAATCAGGGGCTTCGTAGATAAAATATATCATCTTAGAATTCATTGCACAATAAGTTTAGGCATTTTTAAACGTTACAAAAATCGATTTAGGCACCGAGTTCTGAGAGATGATGTGATTAGCATCGACATCTCTGCGATTTATAATCCTAATGCGTAACAAGACGCTGTTGGTCCATGTGTGGGATCAGAATGAACACTCACAACTCTAATTTAATGGTTTTGAATGAAAGCAGCTGGTGCCATTTTGCTCAGGAACACAGCTCTGGGTGGCAGACAGCATCATGGGTAACCAGCCACTACGTCGCCACTTTTTCTCTGTCAGGGGGACTGGCTTACTCCTGTAGAGCCAAGCGGCGTAGGGAGGAGTTCAGGGAGGGACGCACGTCCCCTGAGGAATGAGCCAATTGGAAGCCTGGTGACGTTCCACAGGGACACACCCTCTTGCTCTCACTCACTGGTCTGCCTCAGAACAGAGGGGGTGGAGTCTGCAAAGGGCCTGAAAATGACAAGCAAGAGGACGGGATGTTTGGTTGCATTTTTGTAAGGTTTTAATCGGCTCTCTGAATGCGTTTCGGGTTTTTCTTTACCTAATGGGGTGGGCCGGCCAGCTGGACTGCACCGGTGTCGGCACTGCAGAGCTGGGGCTCATCAGCATGGCACTGTAGATGTTGGCTGCAACTACCAGGATGCAGAGGAGGATTGGCCCGATGATGGCGCCCTCCAGACCCAGATAGTACGCTCCGCCTGCCACCGCCAGACCTGTCAGGTACGGATGCCCACCCCTGACACAAAAACAAAGGAACAGATCAACACAAATAAAAACTAGAGGTACAATGTTTGAAAGTGTGCAAAATAAATTTTGACAAATACATCACACATACAAGGTGCAATAAAAAAACTAAAACTGTTTCTGCTGTGCACAAACCAAGCGCTGCATAGTAGTAGCTATTACTTATTAAGTAAATATTCAAAGTTTCATCACTTTATCAACTTCAGCACCTGAGTTACATGTGTTTACGCTTGCACCATCAACCTGAAACTTGGATCCAGAGACCTAACTTTATTTTTGGGAACAGAAAAAAATTGCAGAGTGAAAAATCTGAAGAGTAGTCGGCTGGGAAGCGACGACTATGTTGTTGCAGGTGAGAGGCTCACTCGTTCACAATGCGCTCCGAGTGGGCAATTAAGGTTGAAGAGCCAAGTAGCCAGGTTGCCAGACGGTGAGGTTGTTGGTGCCAAATGTTCTCCTTCAGAAGCCTCAGAACATCATAGTAGTACTTGGCTTTAACAGTATGACTCCTGGGAAAAAACTTTTGGTTGCGCTCCTAAACTGGCACACTTCTTCGGTCTTGGACACTGCAGCTTTATCTCTGCAAAGACTGTTTGGTCTCTGTGCTGTCGCCATAAATAAAACTTTCATCCGTGATGAAGATCCTTGACGTGACGTTCAGTTTATCCCGTCCCAGCCTGTTGACGGAGATCCTCTCAGACTCAGATACCTTGCAGCTTGTGCTTAGGAAATCACAAACTCACAGGAACTTGTGGCCACAAAAACTGGTGGAACTCGTGTGACGATGGAGATGAGGCGATGAAACTTTAAATACACCCTCATGAAAGTTTTAGCTTGCAAGTGCTGCATGCACATTACTGTACAGCGCTCCATTCGTGCGTAACAAGAACAGTCTCATAAGTTTTTGATTGCACATCACACATAACATAAATCATGATGTATATTTTATATCACTCAAAGCACAACAAACTTGTCGTCATCACCTTTTTGTGATCAAGTTACACTTTTTCTGTACAACCATGCTCAAGCATCTGAGATCTGTCTTTCAGACTTTACTATTCAACAATGTAAATCACACTTTATCAGACATATACATTACATACCTTAAATGGTGCAAAACTAATGCAGCACTCACATTTTATATTCTAGAATTCGTAGCAGCCCTTGAGTTTAAAAATGCGTTCCTAAATGCAGCCTCATCAAATAATGGTAAATCTGAAAACTAACAAACACTCCTTTGTTTTAAAAAACACATAAATGCAATAAACCACTCGTGGAATTTTACACCACTGAAGTTGATATCAACAGCTCACTTAAATATAAATGTGTGAGAAGAACAACGAGCGATTTACAAAACATTCTTGTCTGTGGTCTTAATTTCCCTGACTTTAAGCCTTAATGTCAACCAGTTCTTTTTTGTCTAAAACTTGACTGCACTTTAAACTAAATTGAATCTATTCATGAGAGGCAGCACTACAGAAACATGATTCAAAGGGGAAACAGACTTCGACACATGGCTGAGCTGGAGGCAACAGCTGAGACGGAGCATTATCTGGCCTGCTGTCTGGTGTTGTTTTCAATCTCCGACAGCTGACAGTTTATGAAACTGGCAGAAGCAAATGGACACACTGTTTATAGACTTATACAGACAAAGCCATATTCGGGTACCAGGCGGCGGTTTTGTTGTCTGTGCAAACACGCAAGTAACAACAGGAGACATACATACCCTGATATGTCAGAGTATATAGCTGTGTCTACAAAATAAGTCGGAAGCAGGTGGCAGATGAGCAGCAACACAGCCTTGACTCCTTCGCCCTGCACCAACCACAGGTCGCACACTGCTGGCACCGCTGCCCAGTAGGTCCCCAGGAAGGGCACCGCACCCAGGATGGCAGCCAATGCTACAAGCAGGAGGAGAGGGAGTCAAAGAGTGAGAAAACAAAGAGTGGGGCTTGACGGGCACAGGTGAAGTGACCGCACAACCACTGACTCACCAGAAGGAATGAAGATGATGTTGATGCCAAAGATGGTGTGAGTGAGCCAAGTGTAGAGGCCGTAGAAGCCGGCCATTTTCAGAGAGGCGTCAAACACTCCTCTACAAACACACACAAGGTCAAAAATTCTGTCCTTAAGGAGTCTAGACTGTTTAAACATCACTGCACTTCTTTTATAAGTGTCTAGAACTACCTGATGGCCTCTTCTACAGACTGGCCAATGATATTTGAAGAGGGTCCAGGCTGGGAGAGGGGGGTCAGGCTAATCACCCATTTAACAGGTTTGTAGTATTCACCACTGGAGCTCAGCAGGTAGAAGAGAGTGGTCAGGAAAATCACCTGCATGTAAACAAATATGAGCAATCCTGATTATTTAACCTTCGCTTTAACTCAAAAAACACATTCAAGGCCCAGTGTGTAGAACTTAGTGATCTAGAGGTGAAGTTGTAGACGGCAACCAACTGAATACAACTCGCCTCACGTTCCTCCTCCGAGAATGTAAGAGAAACTACGGTGGCCACAAACAAACGCAAAAGGTTCTATCTAGAGCTGTTTTTCGATTTGTCCATTCTGGGCTGCTGTAGAAACATGGCTGTGCAATATGGCGGACATGGAAGAGGACAGCTCTCTGAGCAGATATGAAAGGTTAATTTTAAGGTAATTCTATGAAAGAATCCCACTAAGTACCACACAGTGGACCTTTAAGAACATGTGGACCACATTACTCATAACTCACCACTAACACATGTACACTAAGAATAATCATGCCCTTTATGACTCAGGGATATGCTGTATCAAGCTTCAAGCTGCTCTGTCGCAGGGGGTTCTTTAAGACCACTCTGCAGAAGGTTTCTGTATATTCCAGATCTCAAGTGAGAATTAAGGTTGAATGAAACAGACCAAGAACTCGTCTCTTCCTCTGTAGGACAAATGCAGAACAATGTGTAAGATGGTAAGCATACAAGGTTGGCCACAAACCACAACAAAGGAACTCTGATTTGCAAACACTTTTATGCTTCTTACTCTTATGCATACAAAAATAAAAAAGATGCAGCAAATGAAATGAAGAAGTTGTGATTGTGAGCGGTTTGACCCTAAGTCAGAATTTATGTTGGTTTCAATGCACCATGTCGACATAAATAAGCAAAATGATTTTTCAAAATATCAATCAAGGTACCAAAATTATGCATTCTCACTAAATGCTTTACAGCAGTCAGTGTTTCATAAAGGGCTGCACAATTAATTAAATTTTAATTGAAATATGGCCCACTGCGATTTTTAGATTGCGAGGAGGCGCAATATTTATTAAAGGAGAAATGTTTATCAAAATACTATTTTAAGTAATTTTTAATTACTTTTTATCAATTAAATTAATAAAAACTATTGTGCTACAGAACTATCCATCGTATTCTACAGACTTAAGAAAACATCTTTGTTTAGTAAAGATCCCCTCAAAAATCACACCATAATCATTTTAATATGTTTTTTAATAAAAATTAGAAAAATGGTGTAAAAATGATCATCCCCTCTGATATTGCAAATCATATCTCATTTGCACTTATTAGATATTTTAGATATTTTTTCAAAATCGTGCAGCTCTAGTTTCATACCAAACTCAGGGCAAAGTTGAGCAGAGCCGTGCCGCTGTGGAACAAGACGGTGACGAGCGTAGTAGTGGTGGAGATCAGGAGACCAACATTTCTGCTCATTACAACCCACAGAGACTCCAGGATCTACAAAACAACAGGGCAACAGTAAACATGTCATCCACAGGAAAACCGCAACTGAGACGCTTAGTTGTCAACACGTCAACGACTCATCACCTGCAGGTGTTTTAACGCCCTCTACAGGCAAACCAGGGCAAAGCTGACACACAGCATTCCAACACATTTTCTCATGAATATTCACAGATTCTCAGAAAAGTTAGGATAAACAAATAATCCAGCACACCCACAGCTTTAAAACTGCATATATGCAAATCCTCTGCCCCATACAGAAGTGAGTGTAAACAAGCTCATTCTTACAGACAGCAAAGTCTCAATATTCTCCTGCACAAAGGAGGCGATGTCCTTCCAGTCCAGGATGTCACCCAGCCAGCTGTTCTGTCTGTGAGGCATCATCTTCTGACCACGGTGGCGTCCAGTGTTGGTCATGTTCTGGAAAAAAAAGAAAAAATGTATTTTTATACTCATTTCTTTTAATTTTTACTTATTTAGTTAATTTGATTTTTTTGAGGAGGAGGAGGAGGAGGACTCTCACGACCATAAAGAAACTAATTAAACCAGCATGACTTCCTTTATCCTCACACTACCTTCACAAACCAGGAGTGGTACAGTCTGTCCCAAAGCTCCAAAACCTGTTTCTCAATCACAGCTGTGTGGTTCACTTTGTCCCCTAACATCTTATGGAGCTGCACAAAGAAAAGAAAGATTAAACGCATTAGAGGCCACTTAAGTATTCAATTTGGAAATCAATGAAAAATATTCTTCACATTATTATTCTTACCTTCTGTGTTATCCATTCTCTTCCATGTTGATAGACATTAGTAGCAGCCGAATTCAAAGCCCTCTGCACCACACGAGCCTCTGGAAGCCAACTACAGGAGGATAATGTCAGAAAAAAGGAGATGAAGTGTTCATCAGATGAAAAATGACACACTCTACAAGGAAAAGACACCAATACAAACAGAGAAGCTGTCATACTTGGCCCATTCTGGATGGTTGGACACAGTCTCGTTGATCAGGTTGCTGGTTACTTCAATGATGTGAACACTTTCATGATGAACCTAGAAAGATTGAAGTTACTTTGTTATTCAAGACAATGTCTCAGTCCCTCTGAAGTACAAAGACATAATTAGAAAGAACAGCAAAAATACCATTGCTGTGAGCAACAGAGCCATGAGCAGCGTCCCTGTGACCAGGAGGAAGATGATGAAGATGCTGATGATTTTATCCAGAGATCGCTCCAACCACACGATCATCTGCGGACATACAGAGAGGGGAAGGACATGTGGGAGGAAACAGAAGGGGGAGGAACAGGGAGGAGTAGATACAAAAGTTAGAACAATTCAGAAGAGTTTGGAAACATACAGTGATCAGACACATGGAGAAACCTGTGTCCTTCCCATGTGAGCAACGATTCTGGATCTTAAAGCTGCCTGTTTGGGCCCTGAGCACAGCTGGGTAGTCGACTGAACTGAACAGCCAGGATGTCTGTACACATCATGCATGCACACATCCTTGCACTTTAACATGGAAACATGCAAGTGACAAACCCAGGCTGTGTGCGCTGCATGCACCACTTTGTTCTAACACTATTGCAAGCCTGTCCCACCAGTCTGTCAACTTTCTGTTAAAAGGTGGCGAAATTCTAAACTCAGGTTTCTCAATGCTCCAAGACTGCATCACAGCCCACTTATTACAGCTTTAGTCTTCACGTGTATGTGTGTTAATGTCACAACAAGAGCAATATGTTAAGATCAAGTTACTGGAAGAGGGTTTTGTTAGTACCTCGCGTCTGTAAGGCCAAGTCTTCATGGTTGGTCAGTATATTGATGGGGAAATGATTGGCTCTTAAAGGACCATACCAGTCTTTTTATAACTTCTCACCATTAGCAGAGACTGTGCCTATCTTCTACAAATGTTATTAAAATTCGACCCATGTGTAAGCTTTAGTAGATTTCAGACTGAGCTGGAAGCCACTGAAATGAAAGTTATGATGCCTGGAAAAATAGTTCCTTAGTGCTGCCTTTCTAGCTTAAATATTAGCCTGAAGAAGGATTTTGACACAGACGCTCTGTGTGACTCACTGTCACACATTTTGAGGTACTTTCTGTCACATTTATTGAATATGGACAAAATGTATTCAAACACAATGTCTCATAGATAAAGCTATTTTTGGAAAAATGCATGAGGTTTATGCAAAAAATGTGGCCGATGTTGACAAAGGACAGTGACATGTTGTAACACTGGTATGGTCCTTTCAGGTCCCACTGCATTTCAGCCACACAATGCAATCCACTATTTTTATCATTATCTAAAACTAAAACCAAATTAACAGCGCACACATTTGTTGTAAATTCTCACTACTTGATTAGGTTGCTCAGTGAAATGAATGCTGTAGCTCTTCATGCCACACATTTGTAGAAATTTATTGTTTACGATGTTTCAAATGGAGTTTGTCGGTATAAGAAAATGGAAGAATATTGATTTCTAAAACATGTCTGTGCCTAAAAGATGAAATTCTTTTAAGAAACTACATACACTTTATATACAGTTCAGGCCTCATATGATGGTGCCATGAATAGAAGTAATGCTGAGGGTAAAACCAGACCCAGGTTTTTATTTTTTTTCTTAATAATGAGAAACTGTGTCTCCATTGTTTTGTTCATCTCCAGCCCCATTCCCACCCGTAAACCTTCTGAAGCGTGACCACATCTATTTAAGGGTTCTCTCTAGGAAACCATTGGCAGTGTTCTTCCTTCATCTTTATAATGAAACATGGTTAAAATCTGGATTATCGACCAGCATATATTGAGAAACACTGCCCTCTCCTCCTACAGCTCAGCTCTGCATACGTCAGCCATCTCTCCATGCAGCTCATAAACTCTCAAGTCCAACCTGAAAGTCAGATCACAGCAGGGAAGATACGGACGAGGTGGCAGGAGCGAAGCGTCCTGCCTCCCCGGCGGTAGCTTTCTGTCTGAATAAAAGCAGGGAGCAGGAAAGCAGCAGGAGGACAGACACGGAAGACAGAATGAGAGGGTGATGACAGTGAATGGGTAAAGTGCCAGCCCAAGCTACTACAGTACAAAGTGTGCTCACGCCTTCACACACACGTATATACATGTTATTACTTGTTCTCTCGCTTCATACACACTCCCTCTGTAAGTCTCTCTTTCTCTCAGCACACTGCTCCTCCGAGTCATTA
>JAQFJA010000025.1:13266013-13279962 GCA_029874485.1 Naso brachycentron | reverse complement strand
TCTGTGCATAATCCACATAGCATTTAATATCAGAGTCCTCAAAACACCACACCTCGGGAACTCATGCCACATCTTTTTCATCTTTTAAAACATCACTTACAACTAAATTTGTTCACTTTATAGTCTTTTAAAGATCTCCTCCAGGCGTGTATCAAGACATATATACAAATATTCTGCTTGGAACAACAATGTTTGATAGTTTATAATTCCTTTTACTACTTCCTTTTACTGCAATAAAAAGTCCAGTATCGATTCTAACACAATTTTGGTCATTTCTTAAGTTTTCCTACTGCAAACAAGATGTCTCCTACTTAACAAAAAAAGTCCTCTGCCAGTGTAAATGCGGTGGCGGCTTCCAGTTTTTAAATGGCACTGGTATAAATTGTAAATTGGACCAGGATAGACCTTCAGACTAGTTGTTATGTCACAATCCATTCTTGTAGGCCCGCCTCTTAAATTCAGAGCAGAGAGAAACTTTCTTTTGTCAGCAAATTAATGTACAAACAGCATTCTACTGTCAAACCCTGTACATACGTTTTCTGTACAGTGAAACTCAAGCAGATTTAGATGTCGCAGGAAGGAAAAAAAATTGAGTTGATGAGGCATTTTTATTTTGATCTAATACACAATTAAATCAACAATTTTGCACTTTACTCTTCTATGAGACAGAGTCCCTCATGCAATCAGACCATCACAACCTGCAAAAAGACATGGCCTTCACATTTCCGTTCGCACATACCATATCAGCCATGCCGGTGGTACGCTCCTCCAGCCAGTCAATGGGAGCACGGTAAAGCTTCTTCAGGGCCGACTTCCTCTGCGTCAGCAGCTGGTCTGGAAAGTGACAGTAAAACAAAACCTTCTTCCTGTGACAGGACAGTCGCAGCACAGGGATACACACTGACACCTGGAGTGAAACGAAAGGAGTATGACCAAAAAAGTACATGCCTTCCTTAAAGAATGTTTCTCCTTACTGACTAACAAGAAGCAAATAAAACACAACAAGTAAAGAATGTATAACTTAAAGCTGAATTTAGAAATATATAACATAGCTGAACATTGGATAAAATAAATTGCCAGCAAATATAAATAATATACTGTTTTCGTGATAAACAATCTATCAAAACCCTCAATACACATCCTAAGACAAATAGTGCGTGATAATTGCACCTTAATCATTTAAGGAGTAACCCTTCCTCTCAGTTGTTCTGAATAATGATTTTTCTCTGCACTGTTATTATGTGCAAGTGAAATGTAATAATACCTGGGTGTGTTTGTGTGAAGGACAAAACAATACAAATTAGCAGGGGAGTGTCCGCTTCATGGTATGTTACAGGGGTGTGACACAAAAGGGACATACAAAGACACAGACCGCTGTTGACAATGGAACCTATTCTCTAAGCAGCAGAGACAATAACGAGATACAAACGGTTCAGAAGAAGCGAACAGACCTAACAGACAGGTAGTTAGTTCCTGAATGACACAACTTACTTGATCACAGAAGATGACATCGTACTCCACCCCACTAAAGAAGACCAGGTAGAGGGCCACATAGATCATCCTCAGGTAGGCACACAGTGCATGCAGGTAGCCAAACACACTGGTGGGTAGCCAGTCACCCACACATACCTGAAAAGTATAAACAATTTGATCATGTGTGTATTGTGAAAATATATTTACTTTCATTCAAATTAAATATTCTAACTCTTTGTCTATGTTGTCCATCTTCACAGTAAAATATTAGGTTGTTTGCTGTGTGTCAAAATACCACTGGCAGTTCTGGGTCCAAGGTCTCAGAGAAGCAGTGTGTTGTGTCGTAATGGGCCGTCCAGATCTGAACACTACATCCCTGCGACTTCAGAGACACAGCAGCATCGACCACCAGTCGCTCGGCTCCCCCAATGCCAAGATCTGGATGGAGGAAAACCACCCGCACCATCCTGCACAAAAAATTACTAATCTTTAGATTAACTGAATCTGGGTTGTATATTTGGGAAGAGAGATTATGCTGATTAGCAAAATGGATCTGAAATGTAGCTATCACATAAATACACATAATTACATCAAAAGGAAAGACAAAGTGATGAGAGCACATAGCTAGTAGACAGTGCACATAATCTCCAAAACAGACAAACAGGTATATTCACAATATCTTAGCATTAAATATGTATGAGTGACTTTCTTAAAACGCATTTCATAAATGATCAATTTTATTTTGGACTCACGAAATGTACAAGTTGATTGAAACAGGAATGTAAGAATACACTCTCTGATTCAGTCCTTGTGGTTGGAAATAACCTTAATGTACAGCTTTTATCCTCTGAATCACTTCATGTCATTACTGCCTGACAGAAAATGTACATAACTTGCAACCCTTTCCAAGTATTCAGCCATTTCCCATGAAGAAAACCTGTAGGTAGCACTAAAGAAGGACTCAAACTGACGAAGAAGAATACACGGATTTCTGTATTTGCTTTGAAAAAGGTTAAGTGTCTTTAGCTTACTTAAATTACAGTACTGCTATATATTAGCCTGGGTATATATTGAAATTATAACCCGTTTTGATAGCTAACTTCGTGATCAGTCGTCCTTGTAACAGAGCATCACAACTATATCTGTTACAATTTAATTATAATACAGTTTTGTTTACCTGGATCTCTTGACTATCTTTCCCAAGTTTGGAAACCCGTGAATGCTCCCCTAAATGTCTGTAGCAGTGAGGAAAAACTGTCAAGACACTCTACCGTCTGGACGCCATGTTGGCTCAAATCACCCGTTGTAATTATTCTAATCGCGGTTGTTCTCGGAACCACAATGGCGCCTGTTTCCTCGATGTAACGGACCAGCTTCCTGTGAGACACGTCTTCCTCAGAAGTCGAGGCGGATCATTTATTTGCCTTTAAATTAACGTACAAGCACACATCAAAATCCCACATGCTAAAAAAATCAAGAGGGTTTTAAAAATACGCTTCATTATAATCGCCTGAAAAAATCTTCATAAAATACTATTTGTTTCATATTTTTCGTGGTAAAGGCGATCAGCCGGTCAGGCTTCTGCTAGGTCTCCTGCACCGGTCTTGTGTTTCGCAGTCGTGTCCTTTTTAGACAAGCGTCAGCGTTGTGAGACCTCTTCGCAAGTTTTGACCAATTCCCCTATCGACAGACTGCTGTTCATTTGACGTGGACATCAGCTTGAAGAGAGGCTCAGGGTTTCTGCTCGTATCGGGACAAATATAACAAAATGGTAAGACTTTTATTTCTATCTGAATATGTTCCTATTGATGAAGCTAAGCTCTCTTGCATCCATTTAACGGGAAAACAGAGCTAACATTTTGCTATCTGATAGCTAGCTTGCTAACGTCTGCTCTTGATTTGTGGACGTGGCTGTATGTCAGTTAGTAAAACAGCTCAAAAACTTAATATTTTACGATGGCCCAGCACTGAATCGACTGGATTATGTACCCGGAAACATGTTTGGTTAAGACTCTGCCACAAGAGATTGAAAGCAATTAAATGAGTAGGTAGACCAATAGAGGGCCTTTGAAATCAGTTTTAGGCATACAGCTAATATACATATGTATGTAAATTATGCAGTGTTTACTCAGATATAAGTTAACTACTTAAGTTTATGTTATATCTGTTTGTCTAAATGTTGCATGTTAGTGTTAACTGTAAGCATGTTAGTGAGTGTGTGTGTGTGTGTGTGAGAGAGAGTGTGTCAGGAAAATATTGAGTTGAATTTCTTTTATGTATTAATTTTGATGTCTTTCCTTCAGCCTGGCCCAGCAGCAAGTGCAACCAATGTCGGGGCATCCAGCCGTTCCCCCAGCAAGACAGTAGCTCCCCGTGCAGCAGGCTCCACAGTCAGACAGAGGTATACACATTACTCAATCCACCAAACTTTTACTTTATACTTTGGCTGGTAGACGGTTTGTAAAGCTCTTATTTTTATTTCAAAAATGACGAAGGAAAGCAATAAATTCTTGCTTTTATGAGGCTGGAATGATCAAGTGTTTGACATTTTTGCTTGAAAATTTCAAAAATGGATTATCAAAATGGTTGACAACCAAATTTCTTTCAATAAACCAATTAACTAGTATTCGGCTGAACATTGCAGCTCAAATACAGAAGAGTGACAAATTAAAGAAGAGAGATGAATGAAAAGATGTATTTTTTAAAAAATGAATGAAAGTTCTACTTTAAAGGCTAAAGGTTTTGTTTTAAAAGTATACAAATTATGTGAATGCTTTGCTACAAACATCACAGTAGCCAGATTTAAAATAAGCTGATCTCATACAGGAAATTTTGATCTGGTGTGTTGGCTAGCAATAATTATCAAAGCACCACCATGGCTCATCACTCCAGCAGAGTTCAGAGACTTAAAGAATCCGTGACAAGAAAGACTGAAGCTGTTGTGGCAACTCATGGTCTTGATTTCAAGACACTTTATGTTCTCACGCTTCTGTGTATTTTAAGAAATTAGTCCTTGAAGACCATATACACAAGTCCTCTCAGCTCACACACAGTTTCAGAATTATTTTTCCAAATACCCCCAGTGTTGCCCCCACCTGCTCATGTCATCATCCTGTAAAGAGTGATGGATGGTTTTCAAATTGCCCCTCTCTGTATTTTTGTGTGCCCTCTGTAGATTAAAGCAGCAGATCAATGTTGTGCTGTGAACTTAATCAGTGTGTAATCAGAGGCTCGCTGTTGCCTCTCTCATTATTACCCATTACTATCACCCTCTTCATTACCTCATTAACCTCCGTTTAATCTCATCGCACGAAAGAAGCAGCCATGAGTCACATTATGCTCTTTCATCACCAGCTACTGTATTTAGTTACATTTTGAATGCGGGGTATAATGAAAATAATTTTTTTCTGTGAGGGTTGTCGATTAAAATCCAATTTTTTTAAACGAACTTAGTGCATTAGTACAAGATCCCTTAAATTGTGTCTCTGTTCTCATGATCTATTTGTTTTCCTATACAGTAATATGAAACAGGAACATTTTATTATAGCAAAAAAAAGAAAAGGTTGCAAGGAGTCCTTTTGACAGTTGAAGATCATTTGTTGTCAGTGAGATATATTGACTTGTTTAAACACTTGGTGTTGTCGATATATTCTTGATTTTTGTCTGTGCATGTGTGTTCCACAGGAAAGCTACAAGCAGCGGTACACGCAGCGGCGGCCGGACCACAGGATCGGCAGGCACTGGTGGCATGTGGCGCTTCTACACAGAAGACTCGCCAGGCCTCAAAGTGTAAGTGCAGGTTATAAAAGCAGATACACCCAACTACCCACACACATACTCCAGAACAAAGGAACATGTGCACTCTTAGACAAATTTAGCCTTTGACATTTCAAACTTTCATCCACTCACAGACACAAACTAATTCTGTGGATTTCCGACACCTGTTCTATCATTAGTGTTATTTATTGTTATTAGGTAGAATGAGAGTGTTTAATGGCAGGAAATTGAGCAGACGTGCCTCTGTGGTAAAACAAATAATCTCTATGCAGTGGACCAAGCTCAGCATGTGTGTCTATACTGTACACACACACACACACACACACACACACACACACATAATTATGTGCATTGGGAAGTGTACATTAAGTAAACTCTAAACTTCCTTAACTTGTATTGTGCTGCATCTTTGCCCATAATATTAGAGAAGACGTCCCGTCTCCGGGCCGTAGCTGGCCAGTGGTGATCGATGACGCTGTGGTGGTTATTGAGTGCGTCTCTCCAGCAGTCGAAGGAGAGCAGACTCGCCATACAGTGTTGTATATCGAGTGCATGTTTGTTCCTGCGTTAGACGCTGGCCTCAAAGCTTCATTAAAGGATCCACTCTGAAAGGTCAACTCAATTACAGCCTCCTGACAGGGGGAGGAGGGGGCTGCTGAAGAGATGGTTGGCATGGCAATGCTGCTACTTAGCGATGCGACCCTCCACCCCAGCCCCTCACTCAGTCCCTCCTTCAGCAATAAGAGCTCCACCTTGTTTCCGAAGCTCATCAATAAAATCAGCCACTGCACTCATTCTAAGGCTCTCGCTCTGGTTGAGGTTACTGCAAACGATGGGAATTTGTGTGTTTGTGGGACTGTGTGATAATCTTTTTTTCTTTGTTGTGTCAGCGGTCCGGTGCCAGTGCTGGTGATGAGTCTGCTCTTCATTGCTTCCGTCTTCATGCTGCACATCTGGGGGAAGTACACCCGCTCTTAAGCCCCTCCCGATGACCTCTGACCCTGCGCCTCAGCTTCTTAACACATTGGACCTGGACCAAACAACAAATGAACAACAATCTTATTCCCCTCGTTCCCATCTATACTATCACTACAACACACACAGGCACACAAACTGGATTTTTATACCACAGTTCAGTACGCGATCTTCATCTGCACTGTTGCTGGCATCAATCTTGCTGCTTTTGCTCATCCTGCGTCTTTAAGGCCTAATGGGGTGAACAGGAGGAAGCCATGCTACACACCTCAGATTTGATGTCTGTGTGTGTGTGTGTGCGTGTGTGTAGCCATCCCTCCGAACAGCAGCAGCAGCATGTTCCCACCACTGCTGCATGAAGATTTAGTGCTCAAGGACATTGTTGTTTTCAGGCCCCAGCAAACATTTCTTCTAGTAGCCTGAATTGCTTTTTTTTTGTAAACAGCATTTGTACAAATGTGATTGTAATATTGTACAATAAAAAAGTAAAAATTAATATGTGTGTTGAAATTTACCTTTATTTTGTTTTCAACAATACCCTATCTTGTGTTTGGGAAGTCTTTAGTGCAATGAGCCTGTTTGTTCAAAGAGAGCAGATGTTTCTTAACAATATGTTCAGTGACAGGTGGGGTAATTTCCTCTTTTGAACCTTCTGTAATCACTGTCAGATAATTGAAAGCTCTGCATTTTGCCAAAAGTAATTTACAAACCTTCAACAAATATTGGATCTGGATGGTTGTGACAACAGGAAAAAGGAACCACAGCGTGTTAGATAAGATATTCTTGCATCTTATCTCTAAGCAGAAAAGCCCAGACTTGTCTATGCATATGTGTATAAGCTGCTTTAAACTGAAGACTGAGTGGATGAAAGTGTTCACTTTTCAATATGCATACCTGACAGAGGTTCAAAGGCATCAGCCTCCAAAATTGGCTGCCCCAGGGTTTCTCACCACCTGTACAGAACTTTTTTTCTGCAACTTTCAATAATTGCACAGAGATGAAATTAGTGTTTTTAAAAGCAGTAAGTGAAGTCACCACAGTGTCAAGAGTGGATTCAAGATGCAGGACATCATCAAATGAACAAACATGGTATATGTCTTATGACCCAAAGGTGAAATATTTCACACCGGCTCCCTTTCTACATGACCGTCCATTTGGAGCTTGTTTACTGCATATAGGAGAATGGTAATAGAACTTAACAATCAAACATATGCATATGTCCAATGCACAATATTTTTTGAAAAATATACCATTCTCTGGAAGACATCAAAAAGTTATTCCTCAAATTGAATTCCATTTCAATTTTTTGGTCAAAAAACTGTCTTGCAATCTGCACTGGTGTTAATCCTATGGCTGACATGTAAAAAAGGAATACCATGTGCATGTCTGTACAGGTAAAATCAACTAAGACCCTAAATGTTCTCCATCAGAAAGTTTCCCTGACATTATTTTGTTTTTTCCTGAGGGGGGAGCTGCAGACTATTTTCTGAACATCACTGACTCAGAGGACAACAAGCCTTCGCTTTGTTCTCACAAAGGGAGGGGCATGAACCCATGTTCTATGTGGTGATTTTTTTTTAATTTTTTTTAGCTAGTCAAATCTTTACAATACTGTATTGTGTGATGTGTTGGTAAAACCACACTCAGCTAACACAATGTAATTGTTCAGTCTGTTCGATAGTCAAGTGCTTCACAAACAGGCGTTTGAATGTTGAGCGCTTTAAAATTTAAGTCACTATAACTGATTTGGGTTTCATAAAAAGTGATGATGAGAAACAGCTTCAAATTCGTTCGTCCACATTAAGTTAAACAGTGTGGAACGTTAGAAGATTTTATGACATGACATTCAACATAATGACCTGATGTGAGTTCCCAGTCGGGTGTTTTGTAGTTGTAGAAGTAGTTGTGGTCCAAACTGCATCACCAGGTTATCCGTGTTGAATATGAAACCACCAGCTGGCATGGCCTGTGCTTCTGTGTGTGTGTGTGTGTGTGAGCTTGTACCTTGTATTAAACGCAGCTTTCGGATCCTGTTCATTAATTCATTCTGTTGCTATGGCTCTGTTTTCCCACAGGCTTCCCGTGTTCGTGGCAAACTCAGGCGCTCCTGCCACATCACTCTCTCCCTCTCGTCCCTGTCCTACACATACACACACACACACACACACACACACACACACACACACACACGCTGAGATACACTCACAAACTCCACGGCCCAATTCAAGGTGGCACAACATGGCAGTGAGCCAGAATAATTCAACATAACCATTAAATATGAAGGAGCCGAGGTGCAGCAGTCCCTCAGTGTTCAGGAGTCAAACAGGCCCAGGCAACATGTGGAGCACTGTTTCAACAAGGGGCAGAAATGAGGTAAAATTTTTCTATTTCTTTAATGCTGGGATCAGAATCCAGAATCTTTGTACTTTGGACTCACAGACACTTCAATAATACTCTTAAAACGCTTGGAATGTAAGCACTAATGTGATTTGTATTTGGAGTTTTACTCCATGTTAATGCTTGTTGGATTTGAGATATGTGGAAATATTTTTGTTGCAGGTCATGTGAGCTCTGATTTGTCACCTGCCCTAGTTACTATAAATGTTGATCAGGTGACTGGACTTTATCTTAAAGTAGGCAGTTAGCCAAAAAGTTATTTTTAGCAGTTTGATTGATTCACATCAATAAAATAGGGATATGTTTCCGTTAATTCTTCAACAGTCGCCAAGTAGACATCACACATACAGGGCTATGTTGAGAAAGCATGACACTAATTTATGTGCTGAAATAAAAAAACGTTTATTGCATAAAATAACACATTTAAGATTAAATGAGACATTTAAAATTGAAGAGAAGGATGACTCTATGCCTAATATCCGTACATTATGTCATCAGTTCTTGGAAAACTCTGCCAATCGTTATTTCAGACTGGAGTTTACAACCAAGTGATTTATTCCCTCTCTGGATAAGATTATTAGATAAAGTGAGTGGGTGCATATTTATTTCCACTACACCTAAAGTGATTTCACTGTGGTAAAGTTGAGCTTTTGTCTCTCTGTTCTACATGAAATATCCTCATGCGAGTTGACGCTTGTGTCGTGGAAAGACAGAGAGGAGTGAGAGATAAGAGGGGAGAGAAAGAAAAGAAGTTAGTCTTCGGAGCACTTCCTCTGTGTCTTTTTCACCAGAAACCCATTTCCTGTGAAGAAACCGCACACTTTAACAAGGGATGGTCCCTTACATAGAGAGAGGTGTGCATGCACATGTGCACAGACACACACACACACACACACACACACACACACACATTCAAAAGACTAAATAGGTCACATGTACTTTCTGTTCTACATAACACATGCTACTCTGTGGTTTACCATGCAGGCAAAAAGAAACTGTTAAAGTCAGACTCTCTCTCTCTCCCTCTCAATGGCTATGTCACTCTCTCACTCATCCATCACTCTTGTGTTTATGCCCGGAGACGTTCCACCCTGCAGGTAAACACTGACTATCAGGATATCAGGTGCAGCAGAGAGCTTATTGTTAGAAACTCTTCCTTTCTTTGACTGTGCAAAGTATTCCGTCTTGGGATGAGTGTGAGCGCCCATTCATGCATATTGCGAGTCGGTGTGTGTATTTTTGAACAGATCACATGGTTGGTAAAGCGTGGAATGAATGGACAGGCGGGTGGAATCGATCCACGCTGGCTGACTGAGTGAATCCTGAGGGATGTTCCAAAAACTGAAGGCTGGTTGAGGGGATGTAGGGACACTTGTGACACGATCTACATTTTTAAGTTGTGTGTGCACAGCAGCACAAGCAAACTAATTTCATCTACTGATCTGATTCACAATGAATGTGAAGTATACGAGTGCTGGCAGCGGTGGAATATGTGTTCAGCTGCTTTATTGGAGATTAAGTGGCAATTAAACTATTTGAAAATGTAAATGTAGGTACATGGTACACAAAAATGTACTCAGAGCAGCAATATGTACCGTCTTATTTGTTCCAAGAGTCGTCCTTTTCTAAAGCTTTTTTTCTTTACTGATAATGTGCAAGAAAATTTAAATAACGTGGTGCTCCATATGATACTAAAACTGATCATTTCATATACTTCTGTGAAACTGAATTAAGAGTTTATCAACCGTCTTTCAGTAACTGGACTCTAAAAATATATAAAAAATTTAGAATCACCCCAGGCTCACACATATTAAATCACTCCTACATCCCTGGAACACATCATATTTTGTAACCTTATTGTATGTTTTCATATCAGATATATATTTTTACCACTTGAGGAATACAGTTGCATAAAAAAGGTAAAATTAAGATGAAGACTGGATTTTTATGTGCTGCTATCCATGACAACTTATACTTTTATACATCAGTTGCGAAATGGCCTGATTTACATAGAGCATGTTTTATTTCTGTTATTGGGAATTTTTGCTTTGGTATTATTCTTTATAAGTTGTACATGTGTTTGCTGTTTTGATGTCCCTTCATTGTATTTTGTCTGCCATTTTTAGCTAAAAATGTTAAGAAGGTAGTTCATCAATAAGCTTAAATTTTGGTTATTATTGTTGTTGTGTTGGGCCTCATTATACTCCTTAAGTATAGTAACTGAATAAAAGTACACATATTACTTTCATGTAAATGTGTGTTTATGCTGATCTGGCCGCTGTGATCATAAGACCAGATGTCAGTCAGTAGCATTGCAGCAAACTGTGCGACGCTGTTAATGGCCAATGATCAGGAGAGGCTGGTTGGCTGAGAGGTGAGAGCTTGTTCACTGTAAAATAATCTGACTCTAAATTGTGCCATCCAGACCACATGGTCGCTGTCATATAACTAACTAAATGTGGGGTAGCTGGAACTGTGTGTGCGCCAGCTGGAGGCTCCCTGCTCTTCCTGGACTTGGACCTTCCTTAAAGGAGAAATAAGAGTCAGAGTTGGAGCCAAGGCTGAGTCTGCATCCACCAGCGCCTCATTGCTTTCTCTCTAATCCTGCTGGTGACACACTCGCCTCGTGCCTCATGCATGAAAGATGAACAGTGAGAAGCCCATTCACTTTGTAGAGTGATGTCAGTGTTACAGAAAATATAGTAAATTAGAAAAAAAAACATTTCCCACATTAAACTGTCATCTTGTAGCAGAAAATAGTAGCAAATTTCAGATTTAATGATATCCATGTTGACAACGATGTTTGCACAGTAACAGCACCGCTTTTCTGTGTCTTTGGTTACATTATTATCATTATTATTTAAACCATTATTATAGTATCTCTATCTGCAGTGCTTTCATAAAGCAGCTCCATTGATAAATCAAGATCAAGATCAAATCCTCAATTCTTAGATAAAGTACTTAATAATGTTATGTCTGCATGTGACTATTAGCTACACCGTTCACAACCAAATACATAAATGACCCCATTTTAAACAGATTACGTAACCTCAGATATTATGACAAGTTGAAATGGCTACAGATATTTTTTTATATAATTTGCTGAATTACCCATAAAGAAAACAATCACCAGAATCTGAAACTTGCCTTAACTTTAAAGAGCTTCTTTCTAGTGATTTTCAAATTACACTTTAGCTGTTTCGATTCACTCTCACAGCCTCTTTTCAGGGAATTATTATCTAAAACCTACTGAACACTACCTGTCCAGCACCACACAGCAGGCATACGAAGTTTGCAACTAACCAACAAACATAGTGGAACATTTAGCTGCTGATGAGCCAGATATTGTTCTCAGGAATTGAGACCAAAAAAGAGCTAAAAGGAGAGTGACTATTAGGCACAAGTAAATAATGAATGCTACAGCATGCACAGGTCCTTTAAATCCTTGAAATTTTATGAATGCGTTGAAAAAAATGAAGGCACTGTAAATTTTTTTAAGTAAACACAAATAGACATGGACAGCTTAAAGTGCTTGAATTTCTTTTATTTTTAATTTTATGCAAGAATTTAAAAAAAAAATACCTTAAGTTAGCGATCTGCATCTATAACTGCTGAGTTGGGCCCTTGATATTGCTTGAATTTTTAATTTTTTTTTGTCAAGTCCTTGAATAGTCCTTGAAGTTCATGAGGTGTGTGAAGTCGAGGAAGGTGTGGGAACCCTGGATACTGTCGCTCTGCATTTGCTGGATGTGTAAATAAGCAACTGTTCACTAACATGTTCACTGTATCAACTTAAAAGAGGATGATATGTCAGTGTTGTGGTCACAACTTATTTTCCGTGTCCAGAAAATGCAGGTTTAATTTAAAATCCCTTCAGCAAATGTGTTTGGCAAACTAAGGTTATACAGGAACACACTCTTGGCACACGCAGCTGCCAAGTATGTGTTCTCACTCAGTCATCCAGGTGTTGTCAGTCATCATGTATACATTTTTTACATGTTTTATGAGGGTACTTCTCAGTACAGAGCTAGAACATTCACTTTCATGCCTGCTCTGAATGCTGAATATATTGTAACTAATATAGGCTTTGAAATAATCTTTAAAGTGAATGAAACTAAAGAAGATACAATTCCTACCATCTCTCTGTCAAATAATGCTCAGAACTTTTTATCAATTCAATGTTCACCGTTTTTGAGAAAAACAAATGCAAATATTCAAAGCATTACATAAATGTCTCCATCTGAATGTATTTTTGTAAACTAATCAATCAGGAAATTTTAAGGAATCTCAATAAATGTAAATATTTTTCAACAAATGCATAAGATCCAGTGTAATAGATTCAGATAAGACACAAGAGAAGCATAAAGAACAACAAAGACATCAAAAGACAAAGGATATGAAGAGATATAACGACTGAAAACCAATACATGAGGCTCTGAGATCTTTAAAAATAGACAAGTCAAAAATGGAAATGAAAACTGAGATATGAGCATATAACGGCACAAAGGAAAGAAACAAGTATACAGAGCTGAAAGAAACTGTTTAAGCACAAGCAAGAGGTAAAACAAAGAAGAAACACGAGGTGCTGGAGGAGATATGAATAACTACAGGAAGATGGAAACAAGTGGAGACGGTCGATGGTGGGAGAAAACCAAAAGAAATTGAAGAGGTCTGTAGCGATACGCAATGAATGGAACAATGTGGAGGCTCAACTGAAGACAAAGATAGCAGCTGAAT
This sequence comes from Naso brachycentron, assembly GCA_029874485.1. NCBI lineage: Eukaryota > Metazoa > Chordata > Actinopteri > Acanthuriformes > Acanthuridae > Naso > Naso brachycentron. The sequence goes on along the minus strand of JAQFJA010000025.1, from coordinate 13,266,603 downwards.
AAAACTTTACAGGAGCAAAAGAGGAAACCAAACACAAGTCACCTTTTTCACAAGAAGACGAGCAAGTGGCTCAGCCATCAGCAATTGAAATACCGTGTATCAGATAGTATAGAAAACTATACAGTAAATGTGTCCCCTGAGTGAGGTTTTTGTGTGCGTATACGTGCTGAGGTGTAGTACTGTATACGTGCCGCAGTGAGTGTGTGTGTGCAGGGTTATGATAAGGAGAATCCCAGGATGTTGGTCTCTGTGACCTTTTCACACCCATCCACGTCAGGCCTGGTGATGCCCCGTGTGACTGCCGCAAGCATGCAGGGCCAACTGGGCTGTGATGTCACAAACATGTGTCCCCCCAGCCCCCCCACCAACCCCCCCACCCAAAACTCCCCCTCACTCACTCACAGGCAGCCGGCAGCAGAGCGGATCAGACTGGACCATCAGGGACACACCGGCCACGGCTGGACTCATTTTGGAAGGAGAGGGGTTGGGTGAGGAGGGTGACACCGATGCGTTGAGAGTCTCAGGTGTCAGCCTTGTGCTTTCTAATATTAAAGACACTTGGCCTCTGTGTGTGAGGGTGTGTGTGTAGC
>JAQFJA010000025.1:13234036-13245759 GCA_029874485.1 Naso brachycentron | reverse complement strand
TTGATTTTGAAAGGTAAACAACAACACTCAAGTAAAGTGCACTCAAAATTTCTAGAAGGTTTGTCACTGGAAAAAAAATTAAGTGCTCTAGAAATATTAGCAGTCAAACATCAGTGACATGTCCTCAGCAAAACTCTAATCACTTTGTGTTTTTCTGAGGCACAAGTGTGTAATCTTATTCTAATAAACATGAAATGTTTATGAGAATCATATCCTCGGTCAGTTACTGTGTCACTGCATCATTCACCTCTTTCCAGTGCTTACTTGTCCCATCAAACAGAGAGCATTTCTCAAATGCCTTTGTTAGAGTTGTTTGTTTTGGCCTTGTAGCCTGTGGCTGTGTGGTTGTACCTGATGCACTCACACGGGATCTCCTCATTGTTTGTCTTTCTGCTTTTTTTTTTTTTTTGGTAGGATAAAAAGGGCCGTTGTGTCGTGATCCACCTTGTAAATCTTATCTTTGCAAATTAGTTCCATGTTGATGTTGAATTCTTTCTAGCAGCCAACTCCTATTTGTTGTCATCCATGCGGTTACGTGGCTAAATAAAAAGGAGAGAGAAAGAAATCCTACTCAGACATACTGCGTAACCAATCAGAAAGCTCGATTAAGCACCTAAGCTATACTACGAGGGAGTAAGCAAGGTTAGTTGATAAAGAACTTTGTGTAATGCTTATGCTATGACTGGTTCGGACTACAAGTTCACTGCAGCAGCCAGCCATTTGTTTTCGATGTGTCTTTAAGCCATAGAACTGCAAATGACAGAATGTGTGCTGTAACTACAAATTTTTGATCTCTCTAAGGCAGATCAGGGAGACATTTTGACCATTTAACATCAATAAGTTAGGCTAATAGTGCAACCTCTCATCTTCCTTGCCCATCTTTTAAGTGATTGCATATAGTGTCCTGATCTCTGCAATTTGAGTGATTGTGCAGAAAACTAGCACTGCACTTCCATAAGAATGGAGGACCTGCAAAAGACAGACTAACAACATAAAAATTGAAAGTAATGCAGCACAGGCCGGAATATCTTGACGTTTCATCTGTAAGTATCATTAAATCTCCAAAAAACATTTGATGATACACTTCACATAATGCAGCTCTGTGGTGTCTTTCATTACATCCTTCAGACTGGTAAATACCCACATCTGTCAAGCTCCACTGTGCGAGTTTGTAACTCAGGTTTGCGTTTAAAATTTTGGGCAGCTTCCAAACCCAGGCTGCTGTCACGGCATCATCAAAGCTGTTCTCTCACTCTTCACAAGTTTTAATGAACTATATTTATCCTTTCACACCAGGTTTGGATCAGATTTTCTCTTGCCTCATTATCTGTTAATCCAATCTGTCTTTCATGTATCTGATTTTTGTCACAGCAGCTGAGACAATGGTCGTGGATCAGATCCGCAGGGCAGGCAGGAACTGATATTAACATGATGTCAGAAACGGCACAGGGACACACCTTGCGGGACGTTGGAACAGTTATCAGAGAAAGAAAATGACACGCATGTCTTGCGTACAAAGGGCTCATGGGAGATTAACTAAGACATGCAGTTGTAGGCATCCCTCACCGGATGGCCTTTCCATCACATACACACACACACTCACACACACACACACAAAGACATACAGAGGCATGAACACAAACACTAAACCACATATCTGAGCAATGCCAGAGTGAGAACAAAGGCACAATACATTTTTACTGCATGTTGGCAAACAAGCACTCCATTTGTTCAATTCTGATTTGTTTTAAATCATAATATACCACATACTCCTGCTTGTTTCCCACTGTTGGAAACTTGCAGGAGAAGAGAATAGTGCCCTTGAGGTCCCTTTGTTTGTTTTGTTTTTTGGCACAGTTTTTTTTTTTTTTTTTTCTCCTACTGCTTGCTTTACGGTGCCAACATATTCTATTACTCTACTTTAGGCTGCTTTTTTTTCCTTTTGATTACAAAAAAAGCAGCCTGTCATATCCATTTTTCGCACTCAGAATGCACTGGAAAGAATCCTTCCGTCGCCAGTTCCCGCAATTCACCTACAGGAGTCCATGAGGGACAATAGATGCATTCAAGTATGAATAGCTGGCAGCTGACTAAAAACTTCTAAACAGGGTGAAAGGATACTCCTGAATCGCTGTGCTATAAATTCAGTCAAGAAACTTAGTCAGTTTTTCCCCCCCAGGTCCTTGTTAATGTTTGTTTCTGCATCTGACAAAGTGCTCAGACCAATGTGCAGGTCTAACTGAAACCTCCAAATATCTCCCTACTGTGCTGATCAAGTTCCCGCTGTGATGGGACATCTTTCCTAACCCTTCGCAGCTTCTCCAGCACAAACATCATAGTTTAGTGAATCAAAGAGCTCGATGGATTCAAATCAATAGAGCAGTGACTGCAGCGACTAACAGCCGACTGACAGGACTGCACTGATAACAAGGTCATTTTCTGTTTCTCCTAATAAATGGGCAGTCACTTGTGATGAATGCTTTGATCTCAAAACGACCTACTGATCATCCATTGTGTATGTATGTGTATGACTGAGTGTGTGTGTGTGTGTGATATCTGTCACTTGGAGGCTCCCAGCACTATTATAACGAGCATACGGTTGGCATCACACACAGCTCATATTAACCCGTTGGCTCTTTCTGTGTCTGCAAGACTGTGTTTGTGTCTTCATCTCTGTCTTGTACACATACGTTTTTATGTACGCGTGCGAGTGTTCTCATCCAAAAGCAAGCAATGGCTAATGTAAGTGTTTTACTCATGTTTTAATGTCTGATTATGTGCAGTGAGTCAGGGAGAGAATGAGGCGAAGTCTTTGGCTCAGAGCAACAACTTGAGTGCCGCCTCGCTCTCCTCGTCCAGCCTCATCATCCATCTTTATCAAGCCCGCACCCTCCAGTCGCTGTCCGAAACTTTTGCGGTCAGTGCCCTGAGAGAAGTCAGCCGTACACATGGAAAACTCCCTCACACTCCCACAGCTGCTCAATACGGACTATTCATGGGCGACTCTATAAGCAGTAACAGAACAGAACATTGTAATACACATTTATGCCAATGTGAGGGTGAGCCAGAGGTGAGCGAGAAACCCCACGGAGTCCCAGTCCAATTGCACAAAGAAATTCGCTGCAGAAAAAATGCACAGATACAATGCGATGTTTCAAGTGCAGCTTGAGTCTCAGAAGAATTGCAGTCAAACATCCCGACAATTCCACACTCCCCTCCCCACTCAAATCCCTCTCTCCTGCTAGAACAAGATCCGTGAGTGGCTCCTGCAGATATCTAACCTGGCAAGCATATGAATGTCTGTGTGCGTTTCTCTGTGTGTGTGTGTGTGTGTGTGTGTGTGTGTGGTCCTCGGGCTGTCCCACAGGGGATACATGCGTCTCGTCTGTGAGTCACAGGCAGGGTCTGTGTCTGCATAAGAGTCCATCAGAACACATCAGCGTCAACATCCCCTAGTTCACCTCAGGCAGAGACACACTCACACACACACACACACACACAGACACTCACTTGCATTGTGCGTTGTTAAACCTCCCCAGGGCTATGTGCTATCCCCCCTTGTCCCCTCAAGCTGAAACCTCAGTTTCTCTCCTCCCTTTTCTCTCCATGTCAGACAGGCCGTCCAGTCACGCTGGACAACTGCTAGCATATGCTACTCGCCTGGGAAACAGAAAGCTGCCCAGGACTGAATGAGACACTACAAAACACACACTCATGCAAGTTTTGTTTTTGTTTTTGTTTTTTTAAATAACCACAGACCAACTACAGTATGCATAACGCTCAAAAAGGACCTGTTTTTTGGTTTTTTTTGCGTGAGTCTGTTGGTTTTAACCAATTTTTACTCCAAAATTATGTCAACAAACATTGAAGTGATTCCTCTTGCAAGAAGACAGCACACATCAAAGCTTATGCACAAGGTAAAAAAACAAAACAAAACAGTGAACCTTTGTGACAAACCTGCAACACAGACCCTCTAAGAAAAAGACTAAAAACAATCAATGAAACAATGCTGATGGTATTTTGATATCCTGATTGTCACACAGTTGTCTGCTTTTTTTTTTTTAATCCTGTTTCAACCATGGTGTCAAAATAAAAATAAAAGCAGAATTCCCAATTGTTGTTGTTGTTGTTGTTGTTGTTGTTTTAAAAAGAAATGTGTGCAGAATCGACACCAACACAATTGGCACACTGTAGAAAAAAATCAAGATGGATTGTTTTCCAGGAAAAAAAACAAAAGATTTGTCACCTTTGTTTGTTGAGAAGCAAGAATGTGCTTTTTGTGTAAATTGTAAAGTCAATTTAATTTCTAAGTCAGTACACAGTCTGGCTGCTGGGGATAAAAGACATGCATTTGGCTTGTAGAACAGAGACAGCAAGCAGACAGAAACCGAGCAGTGGAGACAAAAACACACAAGAGAGACAAAGGTAAACAGTGACAGCGAACAAAAAACAGGGAAACAGACAAAAAGAACAGAGCGTGGAGACAGCGAGGCAGGCAGACAGACAGATAGCCGGAGACAGGGAAGAGTGGGAGCAGACGGTGACAAACATACAAACAGAAACAGGCAAAGAGACAGGTAGAAACAGTAGTGTGCAGACTGTGAGTGGACAGCAGTGCTTCGCTCTCTGAGCGCTTCAGCGAGGCTCTCTGCGCTGAGAGCCATTATTGTTCTATGACACAAATGAATGGTACATTAGCATAAGGGAGGGCCTGACATGGGACATGACAAACCCAACTAACTCTCATTTGCTCCTCTCGCCTTTTCATGAGCTCTCTTCAATCAAGAAGCAGCCATGGCATCTCTTCCCTGCCTGCAGCATGTGCTTGCTGTTTTTCTGTTTATGTGGCTTATGCATGCCAGTGCGTGACTTCAACATCCTCAGCACAGTTTATCCCACGAAAGGAGGTTAGGTCATTGTACTCACCCTGCCGGTATGCAGGGTGTGTTTGTGTGTGCATAGAAGTGAATAAAAGAGAATATAACAGCTATGCAGAGCTTCACTACACAGTGAGTGCCTGATAAGAGCCTCTGTATGGACTTGTGGCCTTGTATTGAGTGTGCCGCCTTCTGGAGTGTTGTTTAATGAAGAGGCTCCTTGAAAAAACACACATCCCCACACACACACACACACACACACTCAAAACAAATGCTATCAATGATTTTCTAGCACATGGAAAATGAGTGCATGATTGGTGGGTGAAAGCAAGGTCTCCATCTGCTGATTGTTCTGCATTCTTGTTAATAATTTCCACAGCGTTTAAGTCTGTGACTATTCCTGGCATGTGATGAGGAGATTTGTGGCAGCAGACCTAAGTGTGTAAAGGAAAGTGTCTTTCTCTAAGCTAAGCTATGGGTTCACTCTCAACTCTGCTGACTGAGTGGAGGTCACTTCTTGGCTTTTTCCTCGTTTTTGTTGACTCACCAGGCAGGCAGCATGTACATCCACAAAAATAGAAAGGGGATCCTTTGTGCGTATGAGGTGTCCTCCTGACGAGGTGGCATAGCGCCACTTAAGCACCTTAGAGCTGGGAAACACTGGGATTGCCCATCCCATCCATCCAGTAATAACTGGATCAGCGTGTGTCCGACAAGGCCAGGCTTCGACTAACTAATGTCCTAACTGGATTACAGAGTGTGGCTTTGTGTGTGTGTGTGTGTGTGTGTGTGTGTGTGTGTGTGTGTGTGTGTGTATGTGAGGGCTTCCCCGGCTTACCGTTTCCCGGTGTGAACAGTAAAGCTGCTAGAGCAAGACGTGCATGTAACGTCACTCTCTAAGGCAATTGTCCGGTCACCATTGTGACCCGATGGCCAGCTTTTACCTGCTGTGCCATCAACACCAAACAGAAGATTCCATCAGCAACTCAACTGTGATGTCACTGAACAAGAAGAGGAAAAGACTGGCTTATCTGACAGGATCCCACCAAACAAGCTGTTATTTAGTTGCTAACTCTAACGGAGCCTACTGTGTGGGACATCCCAAAAATCCCCCAAAACTCACCCATCACCATGATTACATAACTCAGTCAGTTAAGCTTTATGAACATACTACATGTCATTATTTTTTAAATCGACTTGAATTGTATTCGGTATAAGGGTGAATCTGAGAACAACACTTTTATAGTTTTGTCAGTCTCATAGGGAAAAAATCCTGGCTTCTTCTCCTTCTGCTCCAGTTTCCTTACACACTCCAAAGACATGAGGATTCAGTTAACTGGCCACTCTTAACTGTTCTGAGGTGTTAATTTGAACATGAATGATCGACAATATATTGCAATGTCTATCAGTGCTATTAGTTAGGGCGGGAAATTTGGCATCTTAGCTGTAGTGGCAGAATTAGCTATCATTCGAATGGCGAAGAACCATTAGCAGGAAGTGCTTTGCTGAGTCTGCATCAGTTTCTCTTCCTGACCACACTTTTCTAGTGACACTCACTGTGTGAATGTTTATTTCAGCAGTAACACTGGCCATTTTAATGACTGACTTTTTTTGAAGTCAGCTTCAAGAGGCCATTTGAGAAGCTGCAGTTTTTGGTATTTCTGTGACACGTGTTTAGTTTCCATCCACTACCGCTATGGAGTTATTAGTAGCTGGTTAATTATGATGAGCAGTTTGTGGTGCTTATTTTCCAGGCAGATACTATTAAACCACTACAAAAGAAGAGGCAACAACAAGATGATATCATAAAATAAACACCAGTGAAATTTCGACCATAGCAAATTGGAGAAAACACAGTGTTAACATGGCAATTTGGCCATTTATTTCAAGTTTAACTTTGAGGAACTTTAGAGTCTCCTGATCTGACACTATTTTTTTTCCTTCATTGAAAAGGATGCATGATTTATTCTGCAGTTTTGTTTCCAATCCAACATTTACTTTTATCAATAAACCCAATTTTCCACCTGACCCAAGTTAAAGTTGAAAAGGGTCATTCTTCAAAAAATGTAATTGTAATGCAATTTTTAGCCAGTTTTTATGTGCACACTGATATAAAAATGTGTCTTAAGAGCAAGCCTGGATCATTCAATAAATTTTATGATATCACCAAAATAACTGTGCCTATGGAAAGTAAATTCTGAGCCACCTAACAAAAGGCTGTTATTAGGTCAGCATTTCATGATTCTGAATAGCTTTATGGCTTAAAGAAATAATTTTAGTAATTTAAAACATGACCCTTTAACTTAAGTTGTCTGCTTGCTAGCGGATGAATTCATGCTCTGTCAGCGCATCTCTGACACTCATTTCCTTTAAGGGCAAATACAAAGACTTATTATGTATCACTAAAAGCATGTGGTATCAATACTGATAACGTTCTTAAGAAGACAGCCTGTTCTTCTAGTCCTGAACTGAATAATTGTTAGCTTAGGCTTAAGGTTATAGCATTGGTTTAGACCTTAATTTTTTCTGTTAATTACTAAAAGCTCAACACCCAAGCACAAAAACCGAACCATGTGCAACCTTGAAGTGCATCATCAATTGCGGTTTATGTGAAAGAGCTCTCTGTACCTCTGTCTTTAAGTTTTCCACAAAGAATGAACCATCAACACAACAATTAAATGGTAACATAACAGGACTATTGTCCAGTTTTCGTGTTACATCTGTACACAATAATGCTTTATCTCAAAAAGTACCTCTTCTATCACCTGACCAATGCAGCAAAGTCTGGATCTAGTTGTTTCCTGTGGTTGCGTGTGTGGGCGAGTAAGTAGGGTAGGGATGCTGAATGTGCCAATCCATAAGCCCCATCGACAGAAAAACTACTGTTCCTCAACCGGAAAGAGCATTGGAGGAGAAACACTCAAACTGGATGTCCTCAGAGCAGTTGAAACACACACAAGTACACACACAAACACACTCAGCAGGCAGGCAAAGATGTCAATACTGAAATTTGGAATGAGAAACATCAGACAGTATAGTGAGTGGAAGACAGAAAAAGAAACTGCATTCCTTGTTTTTATGTATTTTTTGTTCATTATCAAACAACTGGTAATCGGTAAATGGACTGTATTTATCTAGCGCTTTTCTAGTCTTTTCAACTACTCAAAGAGCTTTTACAACACATGTCAGCCTTCACCCATTCACACACAGATTCACACACTAAGGGCAGGTGACTTCCCTACAAAGAGCCAACCTGCTCATCAGGAACTCATAGATACACATTCACACACCAGTGGCGCAGCCATTAGGAGCAATTTGGGGTTCAGCGTCTTGCCCAAGGACACTTCAACATGTGGACCGAAGAAGCCAGGGATCAAACCACTGACCGTCTGAAAGGTAGATGACCCGCTCTACCTACTGAGCCACAGCCATGATCAGGCTTGGTCAAAGTAGCAGATATAGTCTCATTTTAACATTTAAATACTATTCTTACAGCTTGGGTAGTATATTTGTGGTGTAATCGGGCAAAGATTCCATACTAACCTTTCAGCATTTTTTAATTCAGGTCTGACAGAACACTTAACTTCTGCACCTTTCCTTGGCTCTGCATTCAGGCTTTAGAAAATTAAGACCTTGGCAGTCACTTTTCGGCCAAGCATGGGTCATTTCAAAGAGCGTGTGTTTCTATTGGCTGCTCTACGCTGCACTTCTTGGTGACAGGTGATGTCACCACGACCTAATTGGCTGTTAAAATAAGTGATGGGCCTTATGTTCTAAAACTCTCCTCTGGCGACTTGACAAGCTGAGTTGCAGGCGACAACATCAGCCGGCTTGAGTCGAGCTGAGACAGACTGCAACCTTCCCTGCAACCGTTTCATCTCGTTGAGAATCCTTGATTTAAACTGGCCTTAAAAGAGAGAGCGTCACAAATGAAATAAAACAGAGCAAAAACAGAAAGGGAAGGGTGAAGTAGAATTGCTTCCTTAGGAGTCTTATGCTACAGCTAGCTTAAATTTTCAGATGTTGCCTACCCTAATTTTAAGTGTCCATCTACCAGCAGTGCTAAGAAATTTCACAAGAAATTTCCTCCATTTAACTGAACACCATGTATAGATGTGCTGAGAACAATTTGCCAGCTGAGAAGTAGGACCTCTGCCCACTACAGCGAACAAGGCAGGGATCATTTCATTGGTCTTACACCTGGCATTTACTGGTTGGGGAATTTTACAGTTTTTTTGAACAGAAGATACATGAGCAGAGAGAAAGTCCAAGAGCAAAAATTTGACAAGTGCACAAATTGAGTGAAGTTCAAGAAGAGAGGTCTGTCCAAGCAAGAGTTATATCTGAGTGCAAGCATGAACGTTCTGCTCAAAAGCAGTTTTTTGAGTGTGACGGCAAGGAAAAATGACCAAATATGAATGTCAAATCAATAAATAATGCTCTTAAATTAAAAGACCACGCTCTTGATTAGAGACAGGAAAAGAATTCCACTCACTCTGGCTGAGATTTTAACCTATGTTGCATTTATCAACAAAATGGTAATGTTAGTCACATTAAAGAAGTAGTGCCACAGCCAAAATCTCAGTAACATTATTAAAGTTAAGAACAACTAGTATGCTTGCTAATGACAGACACCATGGAAATAACGCTAACACCTAACATCCAAGTTCTGATGCCTAGTGTTCACTAAATCAAATGAGCTCAATCTTACAAGACACAGTGCCAAGCTTGATGTATTCATGTAACAATAATCCAGTTAAGATTATCATAACGCAATTGTAAGAGATTCCTACCCTAAAGCATGTTGGCAGTCAAAAACTGACCTCCCAAAGACGGACCTTTTGTTAGGTGCATTGCACATGCAAGAACAGAGGCCAAGAGATTTTTTTTGACATGTCAGAAGGCGTGGTTCTCATTCCAGTCACTGTGACTCCATCCTCTATTGGTGCACATGACAAATAAAGATTTTGAAACTTGTCAGGTGGCTACTGTACATGACAACTTGGCACACAAGCCTTTGAGTGTTTGTTTAGCAAAATGTTTAAATAATCATCTTACTGAGCTAAAAGCTTTTAGCAAAGACTTTTAACAGACGAGGCATGAAGTGAATTGTGCTAAAGGGTAAATTCACCCAGTTTTCCATCTCAGTTTAATTCTGGGTTGTGGGTTTGCTTGTTAGGGTCTTATTAGCAGTTGGAGGTGTTGTGCCAAGTGTCTTGAGTCATCCACAAGGTTTCTACATCTGAGATTTCTGCCTCAACCTCAGTACTTACGAGATGAATGTTTGTTTGGGTTTTTTTTGTCTTTGAGGCAAATTTAAGTTGAAAGGTGACACAAAAAAAATAAACTGCAATATTTATTTTAAGATAAATGTTCCCAGCACTCTGGATAATCCATAGATGACATTGATAGCACTTTGAATTGCATTTGATTTGTTTGAAATGTGCAATGTAAATAAAGCCTGACTGATTGATTGAACAGTTTTCATAGGGGCTGTTCAGTAGAAAGAGCCTCCAAAAAAGAAATTCCTTCTGCCTCTATTGTATTGGAGTACAGCCAGAAATCTCACAGGCCAGGACCTGGGAAACAACACTACAACTATTGTGCAGTATACAATAGAGAATATTAATGTATGAGAGCTTTATTGTGTGAGTGTGTAGGTGTGTGCGCTTGTGTGTGTTTGTGTTTTTAGCAATGTATGTGGCTTGTTATCGCAGATCTTATGTGGCATGCTAATCAAACATTCGTCTCTTGATCTCAACCGTCCATGAAGTAACACAACGCCACAAGGAATTCAAACATGAGGCAGCAACATTATGGAAGTTGCATTTCATCAAAGTCACATTGCAATAGGATTAAGTGAAAGTCATCTGACCCCCATGCCCTCTTTTATATCACAACACTCCATCATTTCAAAACGCGACCCTCAAAGCCCCACTCATTCACACATCAATCAAACACCACCGCCCACACATACCGCTACCTCACACACACCCACACAAAAGCACACACTTTATGTGTGTATTTACAGAGTATGGGTAATTACGCACAGGATTGCACATGTCCTGTGATACTCTCATCCCAAGAAAATAAAACCTCAGGCTTTGCATGTGTGCATTATCCAAACCGTGGTGGATTCATGTAGTGTATAGGAACACAAATGCCTTCCAGCAATTGCCTGTGTGTGTCATGGCTTACATACAACTATGTGCATATACTCAGGCCCTGAGGAGGTCACACAAAAACTCACAGAATGTCCTAACAGCATGTACAAAGACACTTCAGGAAGCAAGTCAAGCAACCTAACTCACATGCAGATCACAGACCTGATGTTTTATTAGCAGCAATATTATTTTAATATAACTCTCAATCAAAACAATGACTTCTAACAGACTTAGTTTGATGACATCATGATGTAGCGTGAGATCATGGGAGTTGTTGTTAGCATTTTAAAAAATTGCCATTGCAAAAGGGAATCCATCTGAGGTGACTCACGCAGAAATGTTAATGGACGAGTAAGGTACTACAGTTTTGTTTATGTTAAATTTAGTCACTTCCTTCCTCACTCTGTGACGTATTATCTGGTGTTTCCCGTGTTTCCCAGGAAGCTACAGCAACTATAGAGGATACTGAGGATATAATGCCATTGACAGGAGACCACATGAAACGCACTGTTAACTTGGACAAAAATACAGATTTCTCTGGGTTTAAACACTTGGACAAATTTGGGAAAATGTCAGTATTCAACTGAACAAAAAAGGTGACATAGATCTAGTCATTTAATTTTTTTTTTATCTAGTCATTTTATGAAATGTTACATATTGTGCATTTAAAACAAAAAAATGT
>JAQFJA010000025.1:13194509-13207691 GCA_029874485.1 Naso brachycentron | reverse complement strand
GCGGGCAAGAGGACTTCCTCTAACGTCCTGTGGACCAGCTGCCTTTAACCTACCTAACAGGTTAAAGGGTGTCTTTTCTCTTGACGAAATGTCTCAAGAAGAGCAAAGAAAAGATGAGCAGAGCTGCAATGAGTCAACCTAACGTTTTCTTCATGTTGTAGGACTTTTCCTGTGGCTGTAGACTTTTAGCTTGCAGCATTTTAATCTGTTAGATATATCCTGAACAAATAAAATATAACGAATAAATATTAAAGAAAAAGCACTAATTTGAACTAGTCAGGTAGGCAGTTGCTAGCCTATTATCAGGTTTTAAGATGTAAAAAAAAAAACCCTGCCAAAATTATGAGATAGCCTACAGCTATTGTCCATGTTTCAGGACTTTAAAGTGTCAATGTCTTCACAGAATGAGGCTGGACTGTCATCTTATTAAGGATATTATTGAAATAAGTTGATAATTAGGCTATCAGGAAAAGGGTCACATTATCTAAATAACCAAATAAAGCCTTACAATGAAATGAATGATGTGAATGACTTGTTCAGATGTGGAATTTTAATTTCTTTGGTTCAAGAAAGGTCATAAATATCCCAAAGAAGGCCACTGAGATGGGGGGGATTTTTTTTTTCCAGTTTATTTAAACTGAGGGTGCTTGATTTGGTAGAGGACAAAAGAATACCTGAGTCTTAAGGCACAGAATCTGTCTTACACACAGAGACTGCACACACAGAGTCGTGTCTCAGGAAATAGCTGTATAGATAGATAGGTAGATAGCTTAAAGGCTATAATCAGCCTGTGGTTTGTGGGCTATTTAAAATCTGAATCTGCACAGTCACAAACACCTTTAGGCCCTAACTGTTTTCTCAAAGTACTGAAGTATGTGCCATTATGTCTCTGAAATGCATAAAATGGAAAAACTCGAGTAAAGTTGAGAAAGTTATTTTACCTGTCGACAGTGATGCTTTTGATAACTAACATGTGATTTGGTCTTTCATGTGTCTGATGTGAGAATTGTTTGCTTAAAGTTAAGTCCTAAATGTCTCACTTATAGCAGTTTTTAGTTAGAATTTTTCCAAGTAAATTTTCCTCTTTTTTTACCTTATTTTTGTAAAGCCTTCAATTAGCCTAAATCTGTAGGCCTATCACAATGATGAGAATGAAATTTGAACCTGTATCCAGCAAAATGCATAAGGTGTGGGGCGCTGACGCCGGCTCTCTCGCCGGATCTCCCTCGGCTTCTTCCCCTGCAACCATCAAACCAACCAACCTTCCTTCTCGCTCTCTCTGATCCTCTCTCCACCTCTCTCTCTCTTTCTCTCTCTCTCTCTGTGACTCTGGCACGGCGCGCGAGGCTAATGTGCCTGAAGTGTACGGAGAGAGAGAGAGAGAGAGAGAGGGAGCTCTGCTTCGAGTGACGTCACCTCTCCCATGGCGTCACATTGACGTAGCGCATACCAGTCGCTCTATGTGGAGGCAGAGCCCACATAAATGCACTATTTGACTTTCTCCCCTCAGACGGCGCACATAAACAAACCCGCGTTACAACTCCACACTTTGCAAAACACCCATCAGCACTGACACACTTAGCTCGCGGGGAACGGACGCAGACACACTCCCCATACCTCGGAGTTTAAATTCTTTTTTATTTTTATTTTGTACTTTTGTGTAGGCCTACTTTTTAGAAAAAGTAGAGAGAAAACTTTTTTGTGAGACCGATGCATCCCGTTCATTTAGCATTACTAAACAGGCTGTTTTACATTTTTCTCTTCATCATTTCGACTCCTGGTGATTACTCTGGATGGAAATAGGATACCTTATGCGAGGTTATTACCACATGTAAAGACGGAACCGCTACAGCAAACCAGTAAGTAAACTGTGAATGAATGAGTGATTGATATTCCTTTGCTATCGCGTGCTTGTTCGAGCCAGTTTGATCCTAAACTTACTGACGCTCAGCTGTGTTTACATTCGCTAAATCTTGATTATTAAATGTATTCTTTTCTGTCATCACCCGCCTCTGGTCTGTCCAACTTTGTGGCTCCAACCTGTTGATATTGTCAGCCTCCACTGCGCGTATAGCTACAGCTGCTCGTATTAGCTTATATGTCCGTGTCCGCGTGTGTGTGTGTGTGTGGTTCTCCAAGAGCAAATGAACCTGAATTCGAATTAAATTTGTGCCGGGAAGGTATCATATCCTCTCTGGTTGTCATGGAAATGAGATGCCTCTTGCTCGCACAATGAATAGTGGACTCAGACGGCACTAATGGTCTGAGTGGAGAATAGTCTAACCTACATTCAGGCAGGAGCTGAGAGAGCAGAGTTAACTTTGATTTCATGCCATATGCTGTTTTTTTTCCTCTGTTTATGTTGTCTCACTATATAGGATTGTCTTGGGAGGCTGTGCTGTTAGAGAGTCATTTATAGGATTTACATGTTGCTTTGAGTGTGTTTATAGATGGTGACTGTGCTTGTGTTTGTATGCCATTTTTACTGGCAGGCAGTTCCATGAGTAGAAACTATATGGAATGGATAAATTAAGCCTTTAGGCTAGTGCAATATGATTATTGACGCTGGTTTGCTTTCTTGCATTTAAAGATCCACAAAAAGTGATAGTTGGTTTCCAAACAGTCAGAACTCATAAAATCTAAGCTGTCATCTGACTGGTGGCCATTGTAGGCTGCCACTGTCTACTGTCTGTGTGAGGACACGGCCTTTCCTCTCATTGAGGAATTAAAAAAACAAAAACCTCAGCTATTCGCCATAAAGCCACAGCACATTTCTGAAGCCCTCTATGAAATATTTATGATTCCAACACATTGGCTAGTACGTGGCAGCTGCCAAGGCTTTGGGCTATCAGTGTAACATGAAGTCACACTAACAAGAAGAAAGGACCGCCAACATAAAGTCCTCGATCAACTTGCTGATTTCACTTATCTTTTTTTTTTTTTTTCCAAACACTTTTACGCACGCACGCAGGCGCGCACGCAGGCGCTTCTGACAGTCTCCCTCTCAGGGCTGATTTACACTACACACATATTTCTCTGGTCTCTCCTTTATGTTCTCTCCTTTCTCTGTCTCTGTTTGCTGGAAGCCTCGCGCTGTCCGGGGTTATTGGTGCGAGGGGCTACCGGGGGCTACCGGCGCTCCGGGGCGCGTGCTTTGCAGCTCTTATGTCGTTCTCTTGGTTACCGGTGCGCGCAGGGCCAGAGCCCCTCCGACCGGCTCAGCCTGTGAAGAAAGTGAGAGGAGACCCGCTTGCTCGTTAAAAAAAAATAAAATAAAATAACACAGACGGAATGTCCCACTTTTCAGGAAAATATGTTCTTTTCTGTTCTTCCTTTTTTATTTGGAGTGAATGTGGTACTTTATTTTCACTCTAGCCCACATAAAAAAACTGTGATAAGAGCGCATTTACGCACAAGTTAGCTCTAAACAATAAGAATGAGGCTTTGTTCGCTCGTATCAAAGAATATCTTATTTTTGCTGCTCCTACAACCAACTTGTTTCTTCGAGTAAAGGACTTTTTTATGCACTCAAATGGCTCCACACAGAATTAAATAATGACTTAACTGTTCCAAATCAACCGTAATCAAATAGATGTTACACAGCCTGACATTTATTTACTCTGTTTTTTAAATTTATTTAATCGTATTTGAAGACGCTCATTTAAATTTGAATGAAAGCCATGTCTCGACTAAAGAACCATCCAAATAGTAGTTTACATGGAGTCTAATGTTTCCTCTCTGCAAGTTCAGAGTTTGTAGAAAAGTAGCTGCTCTGTCTAAAACCAAGTGGACGAGTTTGATCTGTTGACACAAAGATGAGAGATGACAGAAGTCTGCAGGTGCCTGAAGTGCTGAAAGGTGGTTATGGGGGCTGTGGCTTGTCAACACAAAGCATTGGGATGCACACTGGGAGATCGAGTAGGCTTGAGACATGACCGTTTCCCAGTGGGTCTGACGGAGAGAGAGAGAGAGAGAGAGAGAGAGGAAAAAGAGAGAGAGTGTGTTAGTGTGTCTTCAAGAGAGAATGTGAAAGAAAGGGGGCGCTCTGGGCCTTGAAATCCGGCGGCCAAAGTGCGTCCTGCTGCAGTGAGAGGGAGTTGGAGGCGCACGGCGCACAGGAGTCCGCCGCTTTGGTTCCAGGTCCGACGCACCAAAAGTCTTAGATTTCTTCTTCTGGATGAACCCTGAGCGGGCGAACACGGTGGTAATCAGAGGCAAGAAAAGCGATGGCCTGGAGGCACTGGCTCAGACTGCTTTTTTAAAAGTTGTCACTTTTGTAGGTTTGTATTTGCAGAAGTTGTTCAGATTACAGGTTAAAGCTTGGCTGATTTTGTCTTTTGTCGCGCAAAATTAAAAGTATGATCAAATTTGAGCACAGCTTTGTGTTGGAATGAAACTTGTCGCCCACGTAAGTGTAAGTCTTGATATGAGCTAAAAGTCTTCAGTTGTGGTTCATTATATTCTCTTTGTAGCATCGATTCAATGATATATTTAAGTTCAAAATTGATCTATATTTATCCCCTTTTGCTGTATGTTATGGATTTACATGGAAAATAGCAATGATTTATGCCTATTCGGCACCTGCATCTTCTGAAGTGTGCAGTTTCCAAGTCTCTTCATCTTTCTGCTCCTTTTATTCTGTTTTCCTGACTTCATCTGTCAGATTGTTTCTATATTAAATATTTCTCAGAGTGAAATGAAAATTTTGCTTGTTGAGTTTAAATTGTGCCATCACTTTTCTCGGTTCTAATGTTTTAGGATGCTAGGAAGCTTTGAAGTCAATCTTCAGCTGTTATTTGCTAAAAATAAGTTTGGAAAGGCAGTGCTTATAAAATAATGCTTACCTCTAAGTGTGAGTGCGTTTTTACTTTGCTGCCTTATGATGATCGCTGAGTGGAGATGAATGCGCACACGTTTTTATTCAGCCTGCTGCTACATGACTGGCTGTAACCTAGACATTTCTCCTCCAGGCACAGGTTCGGAAGAGCGCGCCAAGCCGAGCACGGAGCCACGGCGATCGGACACTTCCTCTGCGACGCCCGCCGAATCCTCCCTGCTCCAGGAGCCCTGTCCCGGCCGCAGCCACGCCACACCTCAAACCCGGACACCCAGCACCATTCAGCGCGAAGCTCTTTCACCAGGTAGCTACATCTCGCAGCACCTCATTTCAGTCTAATCAATCAATCAATTCTTTCTTTCTTTCTTTGTGACTGTTGTGACTCTGGTCTGCTCTTTTACTGTAATACAAAAATGCAAAACACCCCAGAAATACCAACTGTCATCTTAGATCTATTTTAGACTTTAACGTAGGTAATATGGCTATAATTTTCCTAATTACTCCTGTTTGCCCTCACAACAATTTGGTAGCAAATAATAAAGTTGTATAAACATGCTGGTGATTTTTTCTTTTGCCGTGTGAGTCTCAGCTCGTGTGTCCGCGTGCAGAGTGTGTGTCGGCTGGCAAGTGCAGACTGAGTTGACATTTCAATCATTAGACAAACTGGAATTTGCAGGAATGAGAGACTTTTGATACCAGACACACCTAAATCCAGAAGCTATGAGCGAATCACACAGGTCATAGACATCGATCTTTAATGACTCAACATGTTTTCAGAAGCTTTTATAACTGAAAAAGACAGAATTAGATTTTTTTTGTCTTGTTTCAGTTTGTTTTTATTTATTATTTTATCCTGAACCTCTCAAAAGATTATTCAGTATCCACTTAGCTTAATCTCTGTCCTTGATGAATTAAACAGATGACAAATCACTCAAATAGGCTTATAGTCATTTAGTCAGTTTGGGTGTAATTGTGTCTCTCTGTGCTTAGTGTGTGTGTATTTGTGTGTGCATATGAAATTCACTTTGTGTGAGGCCACTGAATTTAAACAATTTCACTGACTTAAAAAAAAAATCTTGTGTTTTTGTATTCATGTCTGCAACTTCATGTTTTTATTTGTTAGATCTATGGCATTCTGACAATGAGCAAGCGCACTCAGTTATTGGAACAGCTGCAGTTTGTCCAGTTGAAATGCTCACCTCGAGGTTAGAGACTGTTTCCCTTCGCCTCACCATGCTGCACCACCTGTGTCTGACTCTGCTTGGGTTGTCTGTCCTCTTGCTTGCACACACACCCACACACACAAACCTGCTTGCATGCAATAAAACCAAACTGATGGTGGTGTTGGAGTGTAGAACGTCTCCTACAGGTTTGCTTAAGTGACATAAAATAAAGATGCTACAAGTCAATTTGTAATCGTGTGCGTATGTGAGTGTGTTTATGTGAGTGTGTTTGTGTGTGTGTGTGTGTGTGTGCGTACGTGCTAGGCAAACCACCAAATGTAAAGCAATGAAGAGGATGAGACGTTTGCAGACACAAGTGGTTTTACAGGTTCTTCTCAGGATAAGGGTATATGTTATTGGCAGAATGAGCATATACAGGCTCATGTTGACATCTTGTACATCATTAGTGATGAAAATATGAGTGTGTGCATGCCTAAATGTGTGTATGAAAAAACAACTCATCGAAAGCTTCTCTCCTCACCTGACACACACTGAAAAACATCAAAGTCTCTACAGTTTAATGTAGCGCTCAGCTGTCAAGTATATTTGTGTTACAACATTTATCTGTCTCTCTCTCTTGTTGTCTTTATTTTTTTTTTTCATCCATGTCAAACTTAACTTAAAACTAATTGTATTTCAAATGTGTGTATAGCTGCTGCTAAAATACAGGTGCAATAAGTCTTGAACACCCCCCCCACACACACACACCCGCACACACTAATGCACAACACTAATCTGAGGCTTGACCTACTGACACAACACAGAGAGCCACACGGTTCACCACTGTACTCTCATTTTCCTCTCATGGTTTCATTTTTTTCTCTCGGGCCTGTCTCTTCCCCTTGATGCCTGATAAGTTGCAAAAGGCTTTAGGTATAGCCTAAAAAAAGCCCCAGTGACGCGCTTAATGCCACTAGTGTGTTTTTCCATGTGGGTTGATGAGCTGGTCACTTGTAGAAGAAAAAAAAACTTGATGACGTCAAGGATACGTAGGCCTACATCTTGACTCATATCCTCACTTAAAAAAAAAAATTGGAACTACATATTCACATTGACACACACTGTAGGTCTGTGGTCTGTGTGTGTTTGTAGTGTCTGATACAGCCGAGCCTTATAATAGTGATTTTTTTTTATTTTATTTATTTTTTTTTTTTTTTTCAAATAAATTGTAGACCTGCTTTAAATTTAATAAAACACAAAAATGTGTTGTTTTAGGCTGGGATTCTTTTAAAATTAGACTAAATGTTAATTTAATTTTTCCTACCAAGTGCAGTGTGAGGTCAGCTGTCTTCTGACCTTTTTGTCTTATAAATGCACCCAATCAAAAGATTCAGAAAGTAGAAATAAATAAATCAAAGAATTAATAGATAAAGTCATACAGATGAGTGTCCTATCTAATGTTTGTCTTTTACTTAATTAACACTTTGAGTCATACTTTTGTTTTTCCAGCCCTTAAGGACAAATCGCTTGCTGCCCCTCAGTTATTATTTAATTGTGTTAAAGCACCATGATTGATATTCATGTAGTCTGTTGGGTACATGACACATGAGATAACTGTCAATCAAGCGTTGAAGGCATGTACTCAAATTGTAAAATTATTACCCTTTTAGCAGACCCAGAGCTTTGCACGATAAGTAAACAAAAAGTCCTGTAAAAACTTACAGGACTTTTATTTTGTAAGAACCAGTTTTCTTGCCGTTTTTCTTTAACGAAACACAACAGGAAATCAGCTGCAATTCTCTGACCGAGCCTGAGTAAGGGATGGAGGTATTTGCGAGTGCTTTAACAACAGGAGGACCGATATGTCCCGTATTTGACTAGACAAACATGACGCGCGAGGAACGGGGGCGATTACGGCAGCGCTCGCTCATGCTGGGCGTCAATGGGAGCAGCGCTGTGTTGACAGTTCCCCTGCTCGAGAGCGACGAGCAAACACCACAAAACCCTGGCTGCGCTGACACTCGGGACTGATTAGCCCGCGCACACACACACACACACACACAAACACACACGTGCACGCAAACGTAATTGGAGTGTATTACGTCAGGGGTTTGATAAGACGAGACCATAAAGTCCACAAGCACTGATGATGCCTGTTGCTGTGACTGACAGAATTAAATCAGGGGGAAAACTCAAGACATACCGACTGGCGTCTGCAGCAGTTAGAGGAAATATGTGTCTGTGCGCGTGTGTGCATTTATCAGTGTGCATCCCTGTCTATTGGTGTGTGTGTGTGTGTGTGCGTGCGTGTGCATGTGTATGTGTGTGTGCAGCAAGTATCCAGCACCACCACGGGGTTCCATTATTATTTGATAATATCTCATCTGCTTTGCCATCTGACTAACCAGAGTACACTCACCCACACACACGTGTACACACACACACACACACACACACACATACACTCGGAGCACAGAGTGGATCGGATCTTTGCTTTGACTGCTTTGCCTCAGAACTGCGCACTGATGAACTGCAGCTTCTCTAGCTGAACTAACTGTGGGAGAATCGGCGGGGTTTGAGGTTGTGTGTGCAAGCTCCACATATTTCTTGTGTTTAGTGAAGTGCAAAAAGTGTTAAAGCAGGAAATTGAGTAAAAGGCAGTAAAAAGGAAATGTTTATGCTAAAGCTTTTCACATTCCTCTAAAGGTGCATTCAGAAAAGCTTTGTAACATTGCAAAATCTCTGACACCTCAAGAGCTGAAAAAACTGCCTGTTCCAATAGAGCTGTGCAGAAACTTTTATTCACCATTTAACTGTTGAGCCTGTTTTGCACTATCCTTGTGTGCATGTGCCTCCAGCAGAGTCTGCCTGTACCCTGTAGATTTACTGTAGGGTCGCCCCTGTTTTGTGCTCCTGTGGCCAAGTTCTGCCTTTCTGTTTAAACCAGTGTTTAATTAATATGTAATTAAACTTTACTCCCTGACTAATGTTTGTTGCCGTGCAGCTGACCTCTACTAACAGCACAGAAATATTTGTTTGGATCTATAGTTTGTGGAATACATGTGGTCTGATGTGCCACGCAGCTGTAACCTGCATGTGTGCTCTGTTTCCCTGCCAGACATGCCCTGTGTGCAGGCTCAGTACGGGCCCGCCCCTCCAGGCTCAGCCTACTCTGGCCAGTCCTTCAGTTACCAGGGCGACAGCTACAGCTCTGACCTCATGACCCCTGACTACGCCAAGCTGGACCTGAGTGGCGGGGAGATTTCTGCCGCTGCAGCCACCACCTCTCTCCCCAGCTTCAACGTCTTTGTGGAGGGGAGCTACGAGCCCAAGTCCTCCTGCCTGTACCAGATGCCTCCGCACAGGCCCACCATCAAAAAGGAGGAGGAGAGCTACCCGACTGCTCCGCCCCTGGAGGCCATGTCTTCCTCCACCATGTACTTTAAACAGTCCCCCCCCTCCACTCCCACCACCCCCTCCATGCCGCCCCAGCCAGGCACCTCCTTCCTGTGGGAGGAGCACCCCCTGGCCCCTCCGACGCACCCCCACTCTATGGGCTCCAGCTTGGACACGGGCCCCCTCAAGTCACCCCGTTTTCCGCACTTCTACCAGCACTCGCCACCCCACAGTGGCGGCAGCGTCGGTGGTTACGAGAGCCTCGGTGGAGGACTGGTTCGCACTTCCTCCTCTTCCTCTTCCTCTTCCTCCTCGGTCTCCCATCACCACGGTCCACCCCTGGAGCAGCCCATGTACCAGCTGCACCGTGGGGCCGGGGGCAGCAGCCTCGCCTTCCGCTCCTTGGCTCTTGGGCCATGTGGGCCCCTACTAGGAGACAGCCTGCCCTCGCCTCCCCCGCGTGGCCCCCAAGGAGAGGGCACCTGTGCAGTGTGTGGGGATAATGCGGCCTGCCAGCACTACGGTGTACGCACTTGTGAAGGCTGCAAGGGCTTCTTCAAGGTAAATACCCTTTGAAATTAACAAGATGTATAAAAGTCCCAAAAAGGCACTGCGGCAATTTTTAAACATCTAGTTTCTCTTTTTAAAAAAAACAATACTGCTGCAACAATGCATTTGTAATTTTTGGAGAAACTTTACTTCCATATTTTTAAGCATTAAATGGTCTCATGCGATTTCCTATAAGTCATGGATCACTTTTACCTCCTTTTGTTCATGTTCCTAAAAGTCTCTGAAAGCATTTACTCCACTTGTTCCTTACGTTTGCACTTTCAGTCCCACCACAAGGCCATGGTGAAAAAACTAAATGTATTTACCCAAGTGATAGTTAAGTACAACTTTAACTTATAACTTAAATATGCCACTTTATCCTTTACTACATTTCAGAGGGAAATATTGTACTTTTTACTCCACTACATTTATGTTTAAGTTTTTATTAAAAAAAATATACTAAGCACTGAGTTTTGACCTCTTACAAAAAACTGCCTCGTCTAGTTGGGGCTTTCTATCATGTTTTAGGTGTCTATGAAGTGGTAGTGGATCCACCAACAGACATTTTCCCTCAAACTCCTCAGAGAATTTCATTTCAAAACCTGTTGGATGCCCAAAGATTGTGATAAACATGTGTAGCAGAACTCTGTTTTCTCAACAATGACGCAGTGGCATTATCTAATAAGGCAATCTACCATAATATTACAGTTACAGATGGCATTTTTCTGCAGAATGAGTATTTCCCTCTCTGTGCTCTTTGAGTCGTCTTTATAGTCATTATGAGAAACACAACACACCCACAGGGTCGACTCTCTGTCTCTCCCTGTAACTTTGAGCAGTGAATGTGCACATAGTGTGTGTGTGTGTGTGTGTGTGTGTGTGTGTGTGATTCTGTTGTGTTGCTTGAGAACGCGTTCTCTCTCAGACAAACAGACAAAAATTGTCCTCCATGCTTGATGCTCAGCCACTCAGAAATAAGCGCTGCAGGACTTTGATGGAAAGGAATCCTTGAAATCAAAGTTTCCTCTTAGTGTGTTCGTTGTGAATCAGCGGCGATGAAATTGACCACAATTCTCTAACGTAATACTCGGGACGGTATGAGTCAGATTGACACTGGGTCCATCAAATGATTCAAACTAACACTTTTAAACTCGCTGTCTCACATCCCATGTCACCGCACACGTGCACTGCTCACACACACACACACAACTAGCCTAATAACTTAACGTCACCAAGAGACTGTTTTTAGTCAGAGAGATTTTTCATTTTGCTAAGTGCAAGTCATAGAAAGCAATATAGACAACAACAAAATTCTCTTAAATGTTTATGAGGAACAATACTTTATTCAAATACAGTAAATTCACACTCTGACACTGAGGCTTTTCTTTGCACAGCTTTTACTTATAACGATTTGCGGCACACTTGTTAAGCATTCTATTGGTTGTATGAGACAAGAAAGCGAAATTAAGAGACAGCAAGAAGAAGGGGGCAAACGCAGAGGTAATTGAATAATGCCTCTGGTAGGTGGAAATGAATTATCTCTCTTTTCAATTAGTTTCACAATTTGTTTTTATTTAGTAATTAATGAAAGAAGCGTCTGGTGGCAGCACGCCGCAGGCTGTCTGCGAGCTGCAGTGTTCAGCAGCCACACAGCAGCCTGTCAAACCTCGACATGTTTCCTTTACACACACATGCAGATGCAATCAACCATGCAAAAATCAACATATGCACACAACCACAAATTCATAAAGTAGCATGTCATGTCAGCCTGCTAACACGCTGAATCCAGGATGCGGCAGCAAAAACTGAAAACGCCTTTCACACACCTGCTCTTCTTCATATTCATATTGTCACACACATTACCTCCATTATCCTGATGGTTTTGTTGTCCCCTAAAAATATTTTCCTGAATATATTTAATTATCTCTAAATAGTTAATACACATTAAACCACAGTGAAGGCTTGCTGTAAATTATTGTCATTTTAATTAGTGCTATTTAAAACACATTTTCACTGTGAATTAATTTTAGGTCTTAAACAGGTAGTTTATTTGTCCCGGGTTTATTATTTTGACTGAATAATGTAGTCCATTCAGCGGTTTCCATTAATTTTCTGAACCTATTTAGAGTTAGAATATTTAAAATGATTAAAACAAGATCTCAGATGTTAGTATAATAGAAACATTATGGTAGAAACAAAAGAATAGCATTAAGAAGTGACCTGTTTTCATCCACCCACTGTCCTTCCCACTGAGTTACTTTGGCTTGTGCTTTTATTAGTGAAATTACATAGCTCATTTCATTGCACTTGATTGTTATTTTCCATTGCTTGCACGGCATGCAAATTATAGAAAGGTTGCAGGGTGGTATAGCTGGATTGTTACATGCACATAACTTTATCACCAAAATGCACGTATGTCAAATAAGTTCTTTTCTTTCATGCAGGAAAAAATGCAACCACATAAACATCTATAAACATTTTGAATTAGCTTTTAAGTTATTCTCTTGAAGAAAACAATAAGATTAACTCTCTGACACCTACATGTTTTTTTGTTTTGTTTTTTTCTGCAAACTACCGTTGCGCTCTCTCCACAGAGAGAGATGTCTGATTGGCTCTGATTAAGAAACAGAGGAGGGACGGGACAGAGGTAACGGGGAGGGGGGGGGGGACAAAGTCCCTTAAGGCTTTTAATTTAAGCCAAGGCTATTAGCACATGTTATATGTCAAGAATCTGCCTCTGCATGCCTCCAACCAGCCCCACAACACCCACAGCATGCGAGCTTCTGTAAGTGTGCATCTGCATTTGTGAATGTGACTTTAATGTGTAGACTTTAATGTATATAACTCATTCCTCGATCCTGACTCTTGACATTTAAACTGAACATTTTTTTCCACTTAAATCACTTAAATTATGTCCTTGTCAGCACAAGCATTACTGCAATCCTAAAATTTAAGTTTCTAATACCTTTTTTTTTTTTTTTTTGGTTTCGTTTGTTTTTTGTCTGCATGATGAGATTCGGCCACAGACATTTTGATAAACTAGAAGAGAGATTAGATCAATTAAACCTGAACTAGAACTTCCCTCACGCACCCACTCATACACAAACACTTATAGACCGGCCTTAATAAGTAGGGAATGTACAGACCACAAGAAGGATCTACAGATTTGATAATTATATTGAGATAATTTAATCTGTTTGTGTGTGTGTGTGTGTGTGTGTGTGTGTGTGTGTGTGT
>JAQFJA010000025.1:13146062-13149837 GCA_029874485.1 Naso brachycentron | reverse complement strand
TAAGAAAATTAATATTAACAGTCACGAATAATGTAGCCTATCCAGTTTTTTTTTTCGATTAAGTGACTGTCAAAGCTATTGAAAATCTTTAAAAAAAAAAAAAAGACAGATGCCTTTAACAACTTATCAAAGCCAAATGAGAAGTCTTCAAATTGACTGCACTCCAAAAACACACAGGTTTTTAACTAAGTGATACATTTAAGAAGCCTTCAGAGATAAATATTGGTTCTTGTCTAGTAATGACTGTTTGATTAAAAATGATCCATTTTTTCTTTGTAGATTGACATGTCGTGGCACAATAACGTCTTCTTTCAGAGCTCCTTTGACTTCGTTACCAGCCTGTGTTTTATCTCATGCTCAGCTGTAAGGAAAATAGAGCTTTTTTTAAGGAGTCATTTTGGTCAAAAACCATGCATACATACATTGTCTAAATTTGTAACTCACACGGCGCTCTAACGCTACATGCAGCACACACCCATACCACTCTGCACTCTGATGTTATCTGTCCATCCTCTCCTCCCTTTTCTGTTTTCTCCATCTTCTTCCATTTCGCATTGCACCCATTGATTTTTTTGTTTGTTTTTCCAGCTGATTATGTCCCTGTACTCTGATTCGCCGGTGGGCACATCACTCTCTGCACTTTAATTGGACATTTAATTAGATCACAGTTTTAGTCCAATTAGACTCAGAGGTGCTGGGAAAAGGATACAGAGGGGAGAAGAGGAAAAAGTCCCCGAGCTGGTCTCTGACTCCCTTCCCCCTTCTCCTGCACTCCCATCATCTTCCGGCTCTTTTTCTTCGTTTGTCTTTCTCTGCCCGCCTTGCTGTCTCATCCCCCGCCTCCCTCCTGAGGGCGTCTCATTAGTGATATAATGGGATGACACAAAACACACAGCTTCGCTAACTCTCAGTGGGTCTCTAGTACCCAAACCACACACGCAAGGTGACAGGGACTGTTTCGGCTCACTGTTGCAGAAGTTCCGTGCTTGTTCTTCGGAGTGTTACGTTTTAAAATCTTGCTCTCTTACTCCGGTTTAGTACTGAAACCACGAAGGGGCACACAAAAGTGTTTTGAGACAGAGTCTGAGTGATAGTAGGGCCTCTAAATCATCTCCAGTTCCACTTGACAGTCTGCCACTGTATGTCACTGCACTGTAACAACGACCAACCCACACACACACCACAAACATTGACAACTTGCCGGGCAGAACTCTATTGACTCTGTGGATTGCTCTGGTATGATACCACTACACCTAATGAGACGAAGATAAGCCTCATTATCGGCAGTGTTTACTTACATGCCAGTCATAAACAGGGCTCTCTTGTACAGGTTTTAGCTCCCCTATGGTTCGGCCCTCTTTCACCTTTTGTTGTCATCGTCTTCACGCAAAGCTTAGACTCAGAGTGTAAACAACACTGTGCCCCAGCAGGCAAAAACACACAGGCAAATGTAAACACACACGAACACACAACTAGAATGCGTGCAGATATGCACGCGCTCACACTCAGGTGTAAGTCCTCGGAGGACACAAGTCAATCTCTGCGTCCCTCGAGCAGTCACACACACCACCTCCCTTTCTGACTTCCTCCTACCCTTCACCCTCAGGAGAAAGATAAAGAGCCAGCCTCTGCTGTGTCCCCTTCTCTCCACACATACACACACACATTTATACATGCTACACTTCATATCTGCACCAGTGATCTGTGTGTTCCTTCTCTATATGTGTATATACGTGTGTGCATGTATAGTATAGATTGTGTGTGTGTGTGTGTGTCTGTGTGTGTGTGTGTGTGTGTGTGTGTGTGTGTGTGTGTGTGTGTTTGAACGACAGTCAGCAGGCAGGGGTGTTTTAGCCACAGGCGTCACTACCTGACCCTCGTGGCTGTGAGATTGACAGCTGTGGTCCCGCCTAATTGCATTACTCTCCCAGGTGATTGGCTCACACCCTGGGGGCTCATTTGTCAGGATGTGTTGTGGTAATGATGTAAATTAGCCGATCTATGTGTCACTCAGCCTTCTTTCCCCCGCTGATTGGCCCCGCTGTGCCCCAGGGCTCAGCCCCCAGCTGAGGGAGCCAGCTCATTGGTCCTCGGGGAACCAGGAAGTCCCCCAGAAATAGGGCTTTACAGATTGGGCATCCCTGTGGGCTGATATTATCCTTCCTAACACCTCTATACCTGTCAGTCAAAACCCAGAGACTGATCCCTGCAGCCTCTATCTTCTATAGACATATAGACATACATAGATACACACACACACACACACACACACACACAGTTGGTTTTGGCACCTGTAATAGCCCCATGTTGGCAAAAGGCCTAAAAACACACAAACTGTATAAGCTGTGTAAAGACGTTTATGTATCAAAAGTGTGTGTGTGAGTGTGTGTGTGTGAGTTCTGAGTGTCTGCCTGTCTAGAACTGAAATAAAGGCCAGGCTCTATTTCTGTTTCCCACTGCTTACCCACTATGCTCTAGGTAGGTCCTCATTCAAAAGCAGACTCCTTCTGATTGACAGACAGCCAGAGAATCATGTAGGTAGTATTCTTGATGGCCAAGGTACTGGCTAAGATCTGGAGTCGGTCCCCGGGCGCTGGCTGTAGCTGCCCACTGCTCCTCAGGGATGGGTTAAATGCAGAAACCAAATTTCACTGTGCACTGTATATGGGACCAATAAAGTACCCTTATCTTTAAATACACTGCACACAAACATGCACAAACACACATACACACACACACACACACACACACACATTTAGACTCCCTGGTTTCTTGGCCCGTCTCTCTCAATAGCATCAATTGAAATGTTAGTTACAATACGCATCGTGGGTATGTGTGTGTAAGGAGGCTGCAGTGTGTATGTCCGCAGCTCTCCTGTTGTGTTGCTGAAAGGTTTCATGGGATTGTGTCGACTCATTGTTAAACTCTGGTTATGTGAGGTCGAATATGAATAAAGACTAAATAATGTCAGCATCAGCATGAATCAATACTTATACAGATGCACAATCACTTGGTCTGGACCTCAGCCCATGATCAATAGTTTACTCTGAGTTATTGTCTTCATATTAACAAGTGGAGCGCTCCCTGAGGAACACGTATGAATGGCTAAATGAGACCACTCCAAACCTCTCACCGGGATCTGGTGTTGTTTTTACACCCTCCTTTTGTTTGATTTCAGACACTGCATTAGGCCTTTTTAGCCAAATTTGGATGCACTGTAGGTGTTTGCAAAACACTCGGATCCTCATAAAACTCTAATTGCCTGCTCTTAGCGATATGAATGCCCCTCACATAGATTCAAATATCGACTCATGTCCCTCAAGTCAGTGTTTGGTCAAATCATGATTTTTTTTCTGCATCTAAGATTATTCATAGATCGATTCATATTTTTATTGTGGCATCTGGGGGGGTTATATTGACGCCAAAAATGCAGAAAAAGATCAAAATAAGGCAACAAAAGTAAAAGGAAAGTTTGGAATGAGCTCTTGTCAAGACTGAAAAGAAGCACAATAAAAATCAGATCTTTTACTCATCAGTGTGAGAGGATTTCAACATCAGAATCCTGAGATTACTTTTTCTGGAAGCGCGGCTGTGGCATCTCGGCTATTTCCGCATGTGTTTGATATTAGAATTTGCACAGTGTGTGCGTGTGTGTACAGTATGTGTGCATCACGTGCATTACTGACTTAGTAATCATTGTAAATTAGAGATCTTTAAAGAAGTTTGTGGTTGATTTCTCTAAAGCCCTTGTAAAAACTCTCTCACGGAAAATCAC
>JAQFJA010000025.1:13136062-13141062 GCA_029874485.1 Naso brachycentron | reverse complement strand
GACTATGAGGGGAGGACGCCCCTGCACTTTGCTGTTGCCGACGGTAACGAGGCAGTGGTGGAGGTGCTGACGTCTTACGAGGGCTGTAATGTGACAGCTTACGATAACCTCTTCAGAACTCCGCTGCACTGGGCTGCTCTTCTTGGTGGGTGCACACACACATCCTGTATGTGGCCTTATGCAGCCTGAATGGAGGCTGCACACACAAATGAAGTATTTAAGTCTCTATGGAAATCATGTTTAATGCCCCTCCCCCCTTGGCTGAATCTATGTCTAGTCATGCTAGTGGAGTGGCTCCAGGGATGGCAGTATTTGTCTAACTCTGTCACCCACCACTTTGATCCAGACTGAAATATATAAACCACTATCAGATATATTTTCACGAAGTTCTTTCTGCCATTCTTGGTTTCTTTTCCCCTAGGCTCAGTTAACATTTCCATCAGACTCCGCTAAATTAACATAGTAATAGCATTCTGCGCTGTTTAGCTAATGTTAACATGTTAATTTGCTAAAATAAGATTATTAATGCACTTACCTACACTTGCCTTGTCACTAGGA
This sequence comes from Naso brachycentron, assembly GCA_029874485.1. Taxonomy (NCBI): domain Eukaryota; kingdom Metazoa; phylum Chordata; class Actinopteri; order Acanthuriformes; family Acanthuridae; genus Naso; species Naso brachycentron. The sequence continues at coordinate 13,140,504 of JAQFJA010000025.1, read as the reverse complement.
GTATGTGAGTATGCTGTCATTTGCATTTTGCTCAAAGCACCTTTGTTCCAAACGTGCAGCCTCACTGAGCTGTTAGCAGCTGTTAGCAGCTGTTAGTCTTGTTTCTTTGGGTTCATTGTCCTTACAGCGTGTTTTAATTACACCGTGCAAATTTAAACAGAGTTGTTAGACATCGTGTAAACAGTGACCGTTTACTTGATGTAAAGATTTGTGCTTTTCTGTTAATAGTTTCGTAAACTAAAAAAATATATGGGAGTTTTGCAGGACAGCATAGAAAAGCTGTTGTCAGAGTTTCTTACTTACTGTATATCATTGTTGTCATTGTCTGTCACCCCCTACATCACGCCAATGTAAACATGTGTTTTTCAGGCCATGCCAGAATCGTCCACCTGCTGCTGGAGAGAAACACATCAGGCACTATTCCCTCAGACAGCCAGGGAGCAACACCTCTGCACTACGGTGCTCAGAGCAACAATGCTGTGAGTCACACACACTTACACTCAAAGCTGGAAAACCCGCTGAGTCAGCATCATGCACCTTTTTACCGCAATATTGTTGTAGATAAAATAAAGCTGTCTCACTCTGTGTGTTGTGTATCCTTCTGAGAATGGAGGCTTGATTGTTCAGTATGTGAAAGTCTAAACTCATAATGATTGTAAAAACAGGTGTCTGTGTGTGTGTGTGTGTGTGTGTGTGTGTGTGTGTAGGAGACAGTAGGTGTGTTCCTGTCTCACCCATCTGTGAAAGATGAACCTGATCTGGAGGGCAGGACAGCCTTCATGTGGGCTGCTGGGAAGGGCAGCGATGATGTCATCCGCACCATGCTGGCCCTCACCCCTCACATTGACATCAACATGGCCGACAAGTATGGGGGCACTGGTGAGCATCTGAGAAACAAGAGGACAAACAGACTCTGCACACTCACACACAAACACTTTTATCCTTGTTCTCTTAGTTTTTTCCAGTGTGTCCTGCTGTATATTTTTAGGCTAGAGATGACGTCACAGGGGATATCCCCCCAGGGTGCAAAGAGACTGCGAGACTGAGGGAGAGAGAGAAGTGATAGTCTCAGCAAAATGAGCTCGTTGAACAGACTCCAACTACTGCCAGCACTGTCCTCTGACACACACATGCAAACACATGACTTCGACCCTCGGCGCTCTTAAGACATATAATCTCCATGACGATGGCCCCTCTGCTCAGCCAGGCGGGCATTGTTTATGCATGCATAACATGCAACGGTTGAGTCATGCTAATGAGATGGTGTGAAGGACAGAGGAGCTGACTGGTGCCCAGATCACTTCCATACACTTGACTCTAGTCTGTACTGTCTGGGGAGTACAGTGGGGAGGGGCAGAGGAGTCACAAGGAGGATTAAGTGAATCGCTTTTCATTAACTTTCTCTGTCTGTTTAACCCTGCATTGACCAGACTTAAGCCACAGCCCAGAGAAAGGCTGCAGTCAAGGGGATAAATGAACAAGAGGCAGAACGGGGAGGAGCAGTGTGTGAGTGAGTGTGTTTATTGTCCAGTTAGATCAGCCCAGGGCATTTTTTAAACGTGTGCTTGTGTTTGTTTGTTTGTGTGTGTGTGTGTGTTTGCAAAGCGCTCCATGCGGCCTCCCTGTCGGGTCATGTGAGCACAGTGCAGCTGCTTTTGGAGAAGGGAGCGATGGTCGACTCTCTGGATGTGATGAAACACACGCCACTGTTCCGCGCTTGCGAGATGGGACACAGAGACGTCATACTCACACTCATAAAAGGTGGTGCATTTGTGAAACGTGTGGAAGTGTTCCAGTAACTACACGTTGTTTGTTAGTTACATGCCTCAACTGAAATGTAACTGTGATGATAAAGGTTCTGCACGTGTGGACCTGGTAGACGTGGATGGTCACACCGCGCTGCACTGGGCAGCTCTGGGAGGGAATGCTGAGGTCTGCCAGATACTGATGGAGAATGGGATTAGTCCCAATGTACAGGTATGAATGCATATATTCAGAAATGTAAATAAAGTAGTTCAGAATGTTAAAATTCCAGTTTAATCCTCATAACTCACATTTGTATAGAAAATATGAATGTGTCAGGGCTGTGCAGCTCAAGTTTTCTATCCACAGTTCATATTTAGTCTCCTAAGTGCAGCCAGAGCTAAAATGATCTGAAAGTTAATTTAAAGGCCCACTGAGGAGTTCTGTACTGGATTTGTCAGTTCTGTTTTGTTAATATAACATTCAAAGTTGCTCCTCATCTCTCCCTACGGTATGTGAAACAACACCGGCAGCGGAGCATGTTACCCTCCCATACTCAGAGAAGAACACACCCTGATAAAGGTCCCTGGTTACTGAGCAAGCTATCGAGCCATGTCCCATTCCTATCCTCTGCGAAATAAAATAAAACAATACACCCAATAAATCCCTGAATTATTCCATTTCCTGCAGCCAAGTCATTGGATGTCTGCCTCGGCAGCAGGGGTTGGAAATTCTATGCACCTAATGATTCGTTTACGATTGAGGGGCCTACAGTTATGATGCATCTTTATTTTTTGTAAGTGTGACACACATTACATATAGCATGGCTCTTGTCCAGTTTACTTTCTGTCAACTTTGTAGAAGCCAAAGGAATCTCACAATCAGCCATGTTTCTTTCTTGTTTTTTATGTGCTCCCTGTAAACTGTCCGGGTGTTATTTAAAATTTTGATTATTGATTATTGGACATTTTTGAATCGATTCAGAATCGTCCATAGCAGTAGTTGTGTCATGTCAAGTCATGTGTCCCACCGACTTTCGCCAGAGGCAAAACACTTTTACCTTGGAAGAGGGCAACACGGTGGGAAACACTTTTTATCATCCGATAGCTCAGGAGCAGTTCACTGAAGGGGAAGCAATTAATATCAGGAGTAACTACATCGCTGGCGCAGGACCAGCTGACTGGAAAGCTAACTTTCTATAGATAAATATCACTGCTAGCTAGCTAGCTAACAAAAGCCAAGGCACTTACTAGTGAATTACCTGTCCAGCAAGTGAACTGCAGCTCAAGATTTACTTTCATTCTGGATCAAGCTATGTCGGCTTGTCGTTTTGCCTCGCTATAATTGTTTTCCTTGGACCCTCTTTATCTTTTTGACTTCTGTAAAGTATCTTTTGGATACTCTGAAGTTAACAGCCTGGTTGCAGGACTTGGCAGATCTTGTCTGGCTGACTGATTGCCTTACCAGCTGCGCCTTATTGGTCGAGGGGTTCACCCTGCACATCCCCGCCCCAAAAAGTTGACGACCAGAAACATCCCCCCTAGTGTACCTTAAATTACATTATGCAGAATTTTTCAGCATTTACTTGTTGCACTTTTCCATCTGTATACACCAAGAAATAGTGGCAATAAATACAGTAGACTCTCATTTGCTATGAGAGACAGCTGCAGTATCATGTTAGCCTTTCACACTGTGGAGGTTTTTTTACCCACTAAAAAAAGGATTGAGGATTTGTAGCAACATGTCTGGTATGAATCAAAGGATAAATGAGGACAGACGTTGAAATTAAATCCTCCTCTGGGCTGTTGTACAAGCATCTGAGTGTAAAATCAGGAAATCCTGAGCTACTCTTTGAATTGTTAATTATTCCACTCCTCCTGACCAGGACCAGGCAGGAAGGACTCCTCTGCAGTGTGCTGCTTACGGCGGCTACATTACTTGTATGGCTGTTCTCATGGAGAATAATGCTGATCCAAACATACAAGACAAGGAGGTACGGATTTATTCGAATGTCCATGAATGCACCCACACATCTATTTTATCTGAGCTTTTGGACAATCAAACTTTTTTTGGGTGCACAGGGGCGGACTGCTCTCCACTGGTCATGTAACAACGGCTATCTGGATGCCGTGAAACTGCTACTGGGCTACAGTGCCTTCCCTAATCACATGGAGCACACTGAGGAAAGGTGAGGACAGAGCCAGTCAAGACAGATGAATGGGTCATAAAAGTAAAGGTGGGAAAAAAGATGCATGAATGACTCTGGTGTTTGTGTTGCGCAGGTACACTCCTCTGGACTACGCTCTGCTTGGGGGGCACAGCGAGGTGACTCAGTTCATGCTGGAGCACGGCGCTCTGTCCATAGCAGCCATCCAGGACATCGCTGCAGCCTCCATCCAGGCTGTCTACAAGGGCTACACGGTCCGCAAGGCCTTCAGGGAGAGAAAGCAGCTCCTCATGAGGCACGAGCAGCTGCGCAAGGATGCGGCCAAGTGAGAGATGGGCACACACACATTCATACATACTTGTGTGCATGCAGAGCCACATGCGCACTAACACCTTAATTGTTGTTTCTATCACTTGACGCTTTTAAGACTCTCACAAACATTTATCTCTTTGCCAGACAAAGACAACTTCTGTATTTTACATTTACATGCAGTGTGTTTGTCACTTGCTCCTGTTTCTGTCTGCATCATCGG
>JAQFJA010000025.1:13097274-13109993 GCA_029874485.1 Naso brachycentron | reverse complement strand
TACATTTTAAACAGGGTAACTAGTAATCTGTAACCTATTACATTTCCAAAGTAACCTTTTCAAGCACTGCTGGAACGTAGAGGAGGTGGATGAGGCAGGTGATGCCTGATCAGGTTTCTAATAACAGCTGAACTGATTGGCAGAATCTGACTGACGGACTGCTCACTCTGAGTTATGTAGCCCCAGTAGATGGCGGTAATGCAGCATCCTGGGTGCAAGCCGCCTTCAAAATCCACAGAAGAAGAAGGGAGACCGTCTATGTTCCTGCCATTAAACTAAAGAAGAAGAAGAAGGGCGACCGTCGTTTGCCATGGCGACGGGGACGCTACCGTTTGTCGCTAACGGATACAAAGTGCCTCTTGCATTATTTCTTATAATATTCACAGATGTACTGAATTGCCAGCAGTTTATTGTGTCCTTCAATTCTCCTTCAGATTGTAGTGCGGAGGAATATTTCGATATCTCGAGTCTTTCATGTGTGAAGTGCGGTTCAAATCAGCGACGAAGCACAACAGGTCGGTTAACGCGTCATACAATAACAACAAGACGGATTTAGCGCTGGCCTGCTAACGCCAGCTACTCTGATAACAAAAGTGACATTAGGATTCAGTTATTTGCACAGATTAGAGGTCGACCACGCACGACACAAAAAACAAAACAAAACACAATTAACGCTAGCTGAATAACGCTATCTGTTAGCCATGCTGTTAGCTAGCTCTTAGCTGTTAGCTCCTAACCAGAATGCACATGTGTGTATGTGTTGTTTGTGTTCATATAAAGTAAAGACATGCCTGCAACCATTAGGTAACAGTCTGATCGTAGTTCTGGGCAACATGGCCAGAAACAATTATGTGGTTCTATCATATAGATATAGATATAGATATAGATAGTAAAGATTTTTTTCATACTTCTATGTATCATGTTATGCCTATGCAAAATCATTATAAACAAATCAAACAAAGCAGTAACACCATTACATGTTATGGATTATGAGTGTCAGAAAATTGTGAAAAACATCCCATTTGCCTAAACTAACGTCTTTGAGTTACTTATTATCCAACAGTCGTGTGAGGCAAGGAAAGCCTCAAACTGTTATAATTAACAAAGAAGTTTTAAATAGATAGTGTTTGATATTTTTGATAAAACAAATGTCGACTGATCTGATTTCTTTCAGTCTGAACAACTGAAATGTGTAAAACAATAAAATGCTAACTCCATATCATCCCAATCGGATGCTGCTAAAGTCAGCAATCTTATCGAAACATACCGCTCAGTGTTGAATTACTTGTATGTTTTATCAAGTTAATGTATTTTAGCTATGGAATGCACAGTACTTCCATGGGTCTTGTCTGTTGACCCCAGTCAAACCCATGGCAACATCTATTTCACCTGATTTGGACTAACTACACTACTACAGTTTTTTGTTTTTTCCTTAAATTCTTTCCCAAATTGCCCTAAATGTATCTTCACTGGCCCAGACAGCACAGCTTCTGCATGGCTGGAACTGAAATCTGTAGCAAGTAAGATTATACTTGAAAAATAATATTGAGAACTGGAATCAGAAATACTTCATTGATCTGCGGAGGAGAAATTGGGTTTGATACAGATGTTACCTTGCTAGACTGACCGTTTTATCCATCATCTCTGATTTTATTCTGGTTCTGAAAATGCATTAAAAATGATTACTGGGTTTTCTAGAGCGAAAAGAATCAGCATTTAAAAAATATTAAATACAGAGAAGATTTTTTTTCCACCCAAAACAGCCTCTGAGCAATAAGCTTGTTTCATGGGCAGATTATTATCCTGAAATACAGCAGTTCATGCATGTATTTGTAGTAGAAAAAAAAAGTGATTGTTTTGGGGTTTTTTTTACATGGTCAATGAAAGTTTCTAAGCTTCTCTCTGGCTTGGGTTATCTAGTTAGGGTGGTTAGACAACCCTGATGTTTCCACAGATAACCTTGAAATTTGTTCTTGTTTTTCAAGCAACAAACCAGTAATTATTTACCTGAAGGTCAAAAAGTAAACTCTAAAAATCATAAAGTAATAATTTAGGGGGCCTGAAAGATTTTCTGACCAACTCAGATAAACTGACCTGCAAGTGTCCTGTTGGAGTGAAGTCAAATCCAGATCAGAATCAGCAACAATGCTCCCAAATTTGGCAGTTCTTGAACAAAGATTTCCTTTCTTCAGGTTCATCAAAGAAAATCCTCAAATAAGACTGAGGACAGCCCGGCTTCTGTCACTTGTACTTCTTCTTTTTATCTGTCATCCAGTGGAAAATAACATGTACACATTTACGTAAATGACTCGTCTTCAATGCAAATGATACAAACTAGAGAAAAGGAAATTAAAAAGACACGTTTCCCACAGGGCAGCAGAGGGTTCAGGGGAATTCCTGTTCACTCTGTTGTTGTTTTTTTTTTTTACTCTGTAATCTTGAAATACTTACTGACATCTTCTCTAAAAGAAAGTTATAGCAGCTAATTATCAGAACTTGATTACAGCATTACAAGAGAAGTTTGATGATCAAAGATTAATACCAACAATGATTAGCAACGATTATTATAACCTGTTTGTGATAAAATGTCTCGTTGTACTCAGTAGCATCTTTTAAATACCTCTCTCTGCTTTTTCAGGACTGAGTTGCATTTGCAAAACTGGATACCAAACACTCATCACTGATAAGGCATCCATTACGTGTCAGCAATGTCCCACTGACAAGCCTGTATGTGCCCTTCTCCCTAATGTATTTATTTGTTGACAGTCTCATTTTATTCTGTAGATAATACTTCTCATGAACCTGTCTCTCTGTACAGGCTGTAACTAAAGATGGCTTTGGTTGTATTCGCTGTCCAGGCGGTCTCAGTGATGACGGGGAGTGTCAGTGCCAATCAGGCAGTGTCCTCGGTGAGTCATCAATGACTGCACTAATTAATGAATTACAAGAATGTATTATCAAACTGTCTTAAATATTAAATGTGCTTACTGAAAATCCAACACGATGAGGCAATAGTATAGATAGGCTTAATTGTGTACTTTACCTTAATGGCTAAATATGAGCTGTCTTTTTTTTTCAGTGGAAAGAGATGTCAATGGAAACCTTTTAGAGGAAGCCATGTGTGAAGCATGTAACGGAAGCACACCTGCACTGTCTGTACCAAACAGCAGCGGAGATGGGTACGTATCAATCCCTTTCAACTGTAATACTGACATATGCAGCTCTTCCATACATTCAAGATGTTAAACAATGCATCTGAGGTTATAATTATAATATAAGTTAATGGTTCACATTAATGTTACACTGTCTTATGAAGTGCAGAGCAGGACAACTTGTCTTCATTGTTTTCTTGTGTAAAAATGCTTTATTGCCAGTTCACAGCAGGCGTTAAACATATCAGAAGGGAGACTGGGAGATTCAACCTTGGCTACGAGTGAATAAAATGCCTCCGTGTATTAATTCAAGAACAAAATGTTAGTCTGTCTCTGAGGGCGACGGATGCTCTGTGACGTATGAAACATATGAACAAATATGAATCTTGAGCTTGATACAGTTTCTCTCAGCATAAAAAACTCAGTGCTCCAGTTATTAAGTTCCTAAAAGATGGTTCTCTCTTTGTGAATTTCATCTCAATTATGCTGACTGTCCATGACACACCTTTTAGAAATTATAAAATCTAACACAGAGAGCTTAAGAGCACAGCATAAACATGCTTGTGGAGTTTAATGTGGACATGTACCAGGCAGCACGGTCTAATAGTAGATGCAGTCTAGTTGCATTATGTAAAATATAGCATTTGGTCGTTCTTGTGCTTTAACTCAGGATATCTCAGCCTCTGCAGCTCCACCTTTGACTGTTTTCCCCCCGACCTTTTGAAATTTGAAACCAAACTAATATTATGGTTAGAGGTGCACAATAATTATTGGCCCAGTTATGCAAAACATGATGTCATTTTCATCATACAGATGATGAAATTTTAGCCGAGAAGTACAGTTAATAATAATATGAAGCCAAAATTCCTGCATTAATACAGGTTATCATCTTTTTTTAAATACAAATGTTAAAATTAATTATTGACTATGGTAATGAAACAATCCTCCTCAGAGTGTTATTAATTCAAGTCAAAGTCTGTTTGTTATCTGATAGATAAGAGCTCATTGCACAGTAAACCCACAGTTAAATAATGAGGTTAAATTAGCTCAGACTTACATGTTTTGGCTTAAAGGTCAAAAGTTGTTCAGAGAATATGACAGTCTCTTGTCTTGTCTCTTGTCTCTTGTTATCTTTCCATCTCTCTTGCACTTTTTTTTAATCATTTTTAGCACTGATTTGTGCCTTTTCCCTCTCTTCTATCCCCGGTGTATCTTTCCTCTCTGTGCCTCTCCTACACACCAGCCCTGGACAGATTTTTTTCCTTCCATAACATATTTTCCCATTTTGTTTGTTCTGACGTGCTCACTCTGTCTGTAGTGTATTCAAGCTGTAAGTCCCTGTGGTGTGGTGCTTTCAGAGTGTCAAAGAAGGTTGATTGATTTCAGGTTTCATTGTGAAGTATTTTCAGGCACAGCTAAAGGAACAGTGTCCAAATGTCCTTTCAGGTGTGAGAGATGTCAGTCCACCTTCATTAACTCCTCCTGTGTGTGTAACCCTCCTAACGTCCTGGTGAGTTCTGTTGACCTCATTACCTCGCGTCATACCCACACCATTCAGTAACAGGATCTTAGAATGTGTGCTTCATCAGTAATTGGTACTGTATGTTCTGCATATTGTACTGTATTTTCCAGGCAGGAGGATTATGCTTCCCTCCAGGCAGCCTCTCCACCAATGTGAATCCTAGTGTCAACTACGCTCAGTTGGTGGGTCTCCTCTCACACTTGGTTGTTTTAATTTTTGTTTATTTTGATGTATTCTGATTTGTGCTTTTTCCTCTGTTTGCCTTGCAGAAATTCAGCGTCCAGTCTGCTTGGTTCATCAAAAACCTCTACTCTTCGTCAGCAGCCTGCCTCGTAATTTCATTTTTCATTATCTAACATCACAGGGAGTCATTTCTGGTTCTGTCTGTCTGTCTACTGTCACAGTAGATGACACAAAATTAAATTTTGGGTTTAAGGATGTTGTGTTGTAGCTGGGTTTTTTTTGTTTTTTGTGTTTTTGATTAAAGTCGTAACTAATATAGCTGTTATTATTTATGACAACTCATAGACTATCAGCTTAGTTTTTTAACTTTAACGGTTTAATTTAAATGTAATTGATGCCAAAATGCATTTAGTAAATATGCACAAGTAATGGAAGTATGCATAGAGTATCATCTTCCGGTTGACAACTCTATGCACTGAAGCTGTAGATCAGTATGATGGGAATATCTCAGTGTTGGTAACATTGTGTTTGTGTTTCAGTACTGTGTATAAATGAGTTGCATGGTTTCAGGTCTTCTCCAACCTGACGGCGTGTCAGGCTCTCGGCAACATGTGTGTGATGAACATGCACTCGTTCAGCAGCGTGTCCACCGATGCCTGCGGACTCTTTAACACCATCTTCAGATCTAGAGCTGCTCTTGGCTCAACTCAAGACATTTCCTACTGGTAATCAACACTATCATGGCATATATATGTGTTGTTCTGTCCTCACAGTGAGTGGACAGTGAGCACTCTGGTTACTCTGTCTTCAGGAGAGTTAATCTGCCTTGGCTTTACTATGGGGATGAACCAGGACTGGCAAGTCGAGTGCTTCAGACTGATCCTGTTCCCATTGTGTTCAGCTTTAGAGGAAAAAACAAGGTAACAAAAATAAATAGTTGTAAAGGAAAACTATGCAATTAAACTAAGCAGTAAACCTGAAATGGTACCATGTATTCTTTTAATTAACATAATCTGTTTATCGGACAGAACACTGACATTAAGTTGCTTGCTGCTGTCTACAATATCAGAGGAGAGTTCCTGAGATGGGAGCAAGTGAAAGAAGGCATTCTCCAGGTAAGATGTCAAATGACAGATGATAAAAAGAGATGTTCTGTCTGAATACACAAGTATAACTTCTCTGCTTAGATCAGCTCATTTTGATGGCTGGACCAAATCCAAATCATCATTGTCCGCCATCTTTGACATGTTAACAACACAAATGTATCAGTTGTTGTTATTAGTAATTTTGTTGGCATGTGATTTCTGCAGAGAGTAAACAATAAGGAGGCTGTTAAATACTTCACAACATGTTTCTTCTTTTACTTTAGCTTTGTCCAGAAACAGCCACCAAACAAGCAGCAGCCTTCAGCTTTGGAACCACTTACCAACAAAGTGTGAGTGTTTTGTTTTTTCATGTCTTTCATTTCAGTTCACACACACTTATACCCAGTTTATCATAAACTCTGCATTTGTGTGTGTCTAGTGTGAGCTCTCAGTAGCAGAGCTGTTGGTTAGCCACCCTGAGCCGTTGTTCTATGATGTGTTTATGGATGTTGGTGGAGGAGAGAAAAAAAAACTTCTTCCCCTGCCTACACTAGTCTACAACCAGCAGTACAACGGGCGGTTCATCAACCAAGGTGGGTTTTTATTTTTTTTGATTGTTGCGTGTTTGTGTGTATGCCTTTAATAAATCAAATCTATTTACAGAGAGCATGAAAAACTGGTACCTTTCTCGACGTATGTTTCTTGTCGACACGCTGAGTGGAAGAGAGAAGAGCACCAGTTTCCCACCTAAAGTCATCCGAGTTGCCAGCAGTATCAAAATAAGGTGGGATCCCAAAGTGCACACCTTCATCATAAAAGAAGAGAAACTGAAAGTTTCTTTTTTAAATTGATTTGTGAAGATGTATTTTGATTAAATGCATATTTGTTAGGTTCCACCTGGTTCCACGAAACCAGGAAGGACAGATATTTCCACCTCTTATGACTGTGACCTACAGAGATGTTCCCATCACGGATATAAATACACAAACTGTGTCTGTGAGTAGGGTGTTCTCACACACTCACACACATACACATACGCATATTTGTCTTTCTATAGCTCTATAGCTTATGACTCTAACCTTCTCCATCTCAAATGAATGTCTAGACTTCAACCCTTACCCTTTTAACCTTAACCTTACAACAAAGTTGTAACCTTCAAACAGTTCTTTGAAGTGGGACTGGGCAAATATCTTCTCGGTGCACAAAAGTGCTCACTATGATGGTGTAAATTTAAAATGGGTCCTGATGAAGAAGGCAGTACAAGCACACACACTAACACAGGTTCAGCTCACGTTCTTTATCTCTAAAAGTTACACTAAAGTTTTTCTCATTTGTGAACTTTCTGTTAAGAACACTGTGGAACTGTGGATTTGCTTATGCGTTGAACTCCAATTACCTGTTTCTAGACAAAATTTGCTGTGGAGTATGAGATGGATCAGAATGAGGCTCGCATGAAGACAAATGTGAGTGGAAGAGTGAATGAAAAAATTAATTTAAATGATCTAATATGAGAAAAAAGCAGAAGCTGTTGTGTCTGACTGATGCCTCTCAGTGTCACAGCACACAGCAATAAAGCATCACATGTGGAAATGTGGCTCTGATTTTTCTTTTTTTTTGTTGTTGTTGCACAGACTGCCCTTGGTGTGATGGGTGGTGTAGCTGTGCTTTACTCTTTGCTAAAGACAGTCAGCTGGAAGAGGAGAATCGCCTCTCCGGTCATTGATGTGCAGGTACCACATATTCAACATGTCATTATTTCAGCCTCTTCAGTCCATCTGATAATGAAAAGCTTGGATGTAATGTTAATCTCTCCTTCTTTCTGTCACAGACTATGCTGATGTTTTTGGTGTTTTATGCCGGAGATCTGGCCAATGTTTTCTTTGCTGTCACCGTGGGAACTGGACTTTACTGGCTCATCTTTTACAAAGTTAGTCTCATTTCTGTGGGACTTTCTATTAAAGGACTGATTATTTTCATGCTTGAGTATTCGAGGATCTTTGTACTAGTATCTCTCTCCCGTAGCTCTTCTTTTGAGCCACTTCGTTTAATTTCTTTTTAAACATAGTGTTTCTCTTGTCTTTGCATGAACTTTAAACAATTTGTTTCCTCTCTGCACTCTATAGACATTAAAGGCAAGTTTCTTTACTCCTTTACCTTCTTTTCTTGAACAGTTTTATTTTTAATGAATAGATTTAGGTGTGAGCATTATTAGCTGCTTCATGGGATTCATTTGTTTATGTGTCCATGTAGGCTCAACAGTTTGTATCAGTGCTGTTACCACTACCAGCTCAAGAAGAACAGTTTGTGACGTACATCAGTTGTGCCTTTGCTCTCAAGGTTAGACACCTACTGAACAGATGTAAAAATGAGCAGTAGTGTTTATCTTTTAATCTGGATGTTGTGCTTCTAGTGAAAAAGTGTTGTTTTGTTTGTTCATATCCAGGCTGTCCAGTTTCTCTACAAGCTGTTCTTTCAGGTGTCAGTCGACATATTCTTTATAGACTGGGAGAGGCCACGAAGCAAAGCTAGCAGGACTGTGCAAGGTACAAAAATGGATTTACTGAGGGAATATTTTGCAGCTCTCACAAGAAGTAATTATCCACCTGTTTTATTCCATGCACCGTATGTGCTGCTGTTTTAGCTCCCGGTGAGCAGAAGCGTGAGCCCTCTCCTGTCAGCATCTGGAGGACCTACTTCGTGGCCAATGAATGGAATGAGATCCAGACCATCCGCAAGATCAGCCCGACTTTTCAGATCATGGCTGTGCTCTTCTTCCTTGAAGTATATATCTCATTAACACTTGAACTTTTTTGCAGATTTTGCAAAGTCCCTCGTCCTCACTGCTGACATGTCACCCTGTTTGTAACAGGTGCTGGGTTTCTCTAGTCTGGCGCTGAGGGATCCCTGGCCAACTTTAGAGCGCTCCTCACAGGCATACACCCCTCCTTACAGCCTCATACTGCGCTACGGGCTGGCAGCCACTCTGTGGCTCTGCATCGGACTCTTGCAGGTAAAACCTCAACTCTTCCTTCCCTAATTTTACTTGGATTTTTCACCTCTGTCTTATAAATTAATGTTCAGTGCGTGTGTAGAAAGAGTTATCATTTATCCCTACAGGTGATTTACTTCACTGTGTTTCATGAGCACTTTGTGGAGGACAAAATCCGTCAGTTTGTAGATCTCTGCTCCATCAGCAATGTAAGTAAAAATCTGCCTATTTTATTTTAAACATTTTTTTCTGTCCGAATTTTTTTTTCCATACATGTATTTTGTTTGCGTTTCTCTATAGATTTCTGTGCTTCTGTTATCCAACCGATGTTTTGGCTACTACATTCATGGACGTTCAGTACACGGACATGCAGACACAAACATGGAGGAAATGAACAATAATCTGAAGAGAGAGCGTGTATGTACACTCACAGACTACATGTCTTGTTAGTGGTTTGAGCATTTACTGCTGTCACGCTGCATTTGTCCTAATTTTTTTCTTCCTTTCTGTGTTTTTCTGTTCCAAGGAGTCCCTGTGTGGTCAGAGAGGTCTTCTTCCCAACACAGATATCCAGACCTTTCAGGTGTCTCTTACCAACCGCGTGCGGTTGCAGCATGAGAGGATACGGGAACCGATCAGCAGGGTGAGCGCTCTCTTTTTTGTGTTTATAATAGAGCTATTAAATATCAAACCAATCGAAAAACCATTCCCCATTTTCATGTTATATGGTTGCTTGTCTCCTCTTCTCCAGAGAGGCGGGCAGTCACGACTAATTGACGCCTGCTCGACTAACGAGTTTGAACAGAAGACCAGAGCCTACCACACCATGAACCACTTCCTGGGATCCTTTATAGACCATGTTAGTAGCACTCCACAGAAATAAACTCAGACAAGCACATGAAACCCAGCAGAGTTTGATTTGATCTGGTTATGTATCCATTTGTTTGTTTGATTGTTAAGTTTGTGAGTTTGTTTTCATTGTCCTGAATGTTTGGTACAGACTTGTTCTCTCTCATGTTTTGTGATTTAACTCAGGCCCTCCCTGACATGGACTATATAGTGAAGGACAAGCTGATGTTTGAGAGAGTCATAGGGATGGAGTTCCTTGAACCCAGTGAAAAAAGCATATTTTACAACGGTAATGACCTCTTGGACCAGACAGGCTGCACTTTTCTTTTTGTTTACATACATATGTGTATGTGGATAATGTATGTTTGCTTTTGTTCCAACAGATGAGGCCCACTCTTTCAGTGATGTGCTGTTTTATGGAAATGAGGCCACGCTGCTGATCTTTGACACTTTGTTCTTCTGTGTTGTCGACCTCGGATCCCAGAGCTTCGTGCTCTCAGCTGTGCTTACATGCATACAGCAAATGGTTAGTATTTGGTGTTTTTACAGTATGTTGACCTCACTGGGCTCAAAAGGGCATGTATTAAAAACCGTCTCATTCATTACAGATATTTCGCTTGATCCGCAACACTCTCGGAAGGAGGAACCTCATCAACAAGACTATGGTGGATAAGAGATTTCTGATATGAAATTTCCTGCTAAGTGATGATTAGTGTTGGTTATCAGTGTCAATGTTGTTTTGTGGCATTTCTCTCAAAAATGTTTACTGTTCACATCTTGTGAAGCTCTTTTTGTACCTTTATAATGTGCACAGTACTTTCAATGCTGTAAAATCTTCATTTTTGCAAATATTTTAAATTTTTTTATTGATTAATATTTTTTTGATATGTATTTTGACATAATTGTTTTCAGGTGTTTTCAATAAAACAAAGTTGGTTTTTCAATTTTATCCTGGTAATCACTGAACTCACATGATGACATATAGAAAACTTTATTTAAAGAAAACTTTGGAAATGTGTGAAGAATACTGTTAGAGTATATATGTGTATAAACCATGACAGGCTTTGCCTTTGTACCCCCCATTAAAAATATCTGGGTGTATTAGGCCACTGTGTACCATATAGCAAAACACTGAATGAGACTGTTTGATGTCATCATGAGATTATTTTTGCATATTGTTTTTCATCTTTACAGTTAAAACACATATTACTTTCTCGTAATTTTTTGCTCTAAAAAAATAACAGGATATAAATCAGTATTTGTGATATGGCTTATATATACTGCGTCTCCAATGAGGAGGTTTTATGTGCTTATTTATAATATTTAGCTGTTTTCACGGCCATATTGTCCCTCAATGGGATATAATTGGGCAAAAATAATCTAAATGTAAATAATAAGACATTAGTAGGTATAAATGAAATATTTGTAAATGTCGAAGATGGATTAAAAAAAAAAGAGGTTGGCTCTCTATTTTTTTTTTAAATCAAATTAACCTTTACCTCTGCAAAGCTCACCTCATTTAAAAAGGCCTTTTCTTGAGTGCGCGGTTCACGGGACGTCATCGCGCCTGTCAAAGTTAAGCCAATCAGCGTTCACTGTGCGGTGCGGCGCTCTTGGATGATACAGAGCAGAGGGGTCGGGGTAAAGACATGAACTTCAGTAACTTCTTCACGTCCACCGGTTAAGGTGAGCCTTGATTTTGCTCTTTATTCGCGCTCGACAATTGCATGTTAGAGGATATGCAGCTTACGTTAGTGTCGTCACGTCTTTTTTCACGCGCAGACAATTTCCAGTTACACAACAGTTGATGGGTGTAACCCAGGCGCCACTGGCTGCTATTAGCATGATTGGCTGCTCTGCCTGCCGGGTCACTGACGCACGTCTTATCCCTTGTAGAGCTAACATGAATGGAGTTACATTTGTTGGTGATATCATAGCATGGCACCGTTTGATACCCTCAGACTGGCCTCTGAGCCCTTAGCTTGTCTCGCTAAATGCTCTCAGCTAACATTAAGCTCACAGTTTTGGTGCTAGCAAGGAGAGAGGCTAGTGATGACAACAAACATGGCAACTTTCTTGCAGAGCTAAGACAGGCCCTCTGTGATCTGTCTGACTCACACAGTTTTGAGTTAGGGAGAGTGTTTGTCTGTTTAGCATGCCCCAACACAGCGGGTCCGACTTACACTTGAACGTTTGAGCAATGTTGATATTTACCTGCGCTGTCATCACCTGAGCTGCCGCATCTTTCTCCAGAACCTGACTGAAGGAGATTTAACTCTGATTAGCTGTACCCACTTACACCAATTATGTAATGATGACAAATTATAAGGAGAGACGCAATCAGGGTCCAGTTCAGGGGGTCTTGACCAGACAGAACATAGTTCAAGATCTAAATGTCAGCACTGAGATTCTTGCTCAGGTTATTTTTAGCAGGGGGGGTAACCTGATGTTGGAGCAAAGAGCAGAGTTACGACTCAAGCCAAACCAAATGCATGCTGGTGTTGCTGTCTGTTTAGGAGACATTTTCTCTAGAATTCGCATAACATAGCTTGATGATCCCTGTTATCCCACTGTGAGGCTGTGGCACGTCAAAACCATTCACAGCAACATCTCCCAGGTTTGACGCTTCACTGCGTTTCAGTTTTTTATACAAATACAGTCAGCAGTCAGTTGGTGCGATACATCTTGCTGAAACTCATCCAGTGTTTCCAAAAGTTTTCCAAAGTCTTGCTGTCAGTCCCACTCCAAGTAAGGTTTAGTTTTTGTTGAAACTTTTTGAGAGAAGATTTTGATTCAACTTAACGAGTATGTAGTTCATTGAGTTAAGATTTATTGCAGGACTTTAAGCTAGGTGTTACCTAATAACCTGGCAACTCAGTTTATATACTATATATTTCTCTCTCTCTCTCTCTTTCACACACACACACACACACACACAC
>JAQFJA010000025.1:13073295-13086574 GCA_029874485.1 Naso brachycentron | reverse complement strand
ATAATCTAGTTGTATCTTTGGAAATAATGAACACATAGAGATCAACAAAACGTTGGTAATTTAGGAAGAAGGGTTCCTTCTCATGCGCTGACCTTCGTTAAAAAGGAAAGGATAATTTGAAGAAAAGTTATGTTTGAGCTAATACCTAGGGAACAAATAAGCATATATTTTAAGGGTTTAAGGTGGAATATTCATTCAATATTCATCAAGTGTTTATTTCTCAAAATTGTAAGTACGTTCATTCATTTACCTTTTTTTGTTTAATGTTTCTTTATTTCTCTCCAGATGTTTTTGTTGTTGTTGTTGTTGCATCACTGTCAACATTTATGGAAATTATACGTATATATGCTCTGATATTTCCACATTAATACAACATAATTGTGTAAATATGCAATGATCTCTTTAAGTATGTCATGTGCTTTGAACAAAACATTCTCACATACTTAAGTAAATTAAATCTAAACCATGTTTAGTTCCAGTGGCCATTGTGTTTTCATTAATATTTCTTTGGTTTATTTATTTATTTCTGGGGCACAAGTAAAGAAAACACAGACAGACGAAGAGGAGTGTCTGTATGAGTGTATATACTCAAATTTAATTTCGAACACCAGTCCCTTGATGGGCATTAATATGATTCATATATTGATATCATGTGTCATTCATGCTGTGTTTGTATGTTGAAATGCATTATAAAAAAAAAGGCAACACTCTAGAAGTTGAAAACAGTAAAAAAAAAAACCCATACAATATTGTGAATTTTATATCTGTAAGCGAACAAATTCTTGACTCTGTTATTGGGAGCAAACAAAACAAATCTTGGCGCCATTTTGACCTAATCTCTAGATAAATAATACAAGCTGGTGTCAAATAAACGGATCACTGTTGATTATGATGGTGAAAAGTCAACACATTATGTTAGATCTCTATATTAGGATAAAACTGTTTCCCAGCACAGTGTACAGGGTTAACACTGTAACAAAAACAACCCTGTGTTGATGATGATGATTAATATTCTGAGGTGGTAGATTCATCCATTACACAGTTTACTCTTCCTGTCTTTCCTCCAACTCCTCTCTTCTGTCCCTCAACCTTTAAACTTCTTCTACAAGGTTTTCAGGTCTCTCTGCGTGTGTTGTTGTGGAAAGTGTTGCTGGGATACGGGCGAGGATTGAGTGCAGACACAAACACTGGCAAGACACAGTGTCAAGTTTTGTCATTATGAGGCATTACTTGAGTCTACTCTACCACTGACGCTGCTCTCAGTTTGGCTTTTGGAGGCTGCAGCAGGACAATAGATGACTCATCACACACACACACGCACACACACAGTTACTGACAAATGTAACATTGGAGGACGCATGTTCGTGGCAGCACATGTGGTACCCACATACAACTCTCACATGTATGTGTGCGTGCATGTGTGTGAGTGATTGTGTTGCAGCCTCTTTGTGCTGCATAAAAGCCAACAATCATGCCATCCTCCTTTTAAAACTGCAAACAATCTGCAGCCTGTCTCCCACTGTCTAAAGAGGTGACTCAGAGCATCACTCTCTGCCGCAGAGCCGTGGCCTTGAATGCTCAGTGACAGACTGTCAGGAGGGGTAGAAAAACACGGATGCAACAGTTCTGACTGTCAGCGTAGAGTAATTGTCAGTCAGAAATGTGGACAGAAGGCTACCTGAAGGAAAAAGAGAGCAGAGAGGAAGTATCGAGCTTAGGTGTGAATGCTTGGCTCTTATGTCACCAATCACATGCAACACCACGAGTCTGCCCTGACATGTACATGCACCCACACAGACAAACACACACATACATACACACGCACAGCCACAATATGAATGCCAGAGTGGGTCCCAGTTTTTCTCTTTATTGGAAAACAGAGCAGTTTTTATTATTGTCATTACACAAATTAATATTTTCCTACAATTTTCAAATGTTTTTTTAACAGTTAAGACACATCTGCCTGTTGCACAGTATTTGGCAGTTCAATATCACATTCAAGCAGAGGATGATAACAAAACAAGCCCTCGGAAAAAAACTAATTGAGTTATGTGAGATGATGAAACTGCTAATGTAACAAGTTGAGCCTGGTAGTGAAATTTAAATAAATTATGTTAACAAGCTTTATAAATGCATGATTAGCATGGGACCACATGAAAGTTTAATTAAATGTGCACTGCTCTAGATCAAGCTCAACTCTGTCTTACTAATAAAAAAACATAAGCTAAAGTGTGTGTCTGTATGCATTTGTATTTGAGTGTGTGTGTGTGTGTGTGTGTGTGTGTGCGTGTATATCGACCTCTGTGAGAATTAAATAAACTTGAAGGGCCTGGGAGAGAGATTGTTGGATATTTTTAAATTTACTTTATGTGATCATTACAACGCTCTTTGACAACAAAAGAAGGACCGCAACTTTGCTTAAAAAGTCACAATTTATCTGGTGTGTGTGTGTGTGTGTGTGTGTGTGTGTGCGCGCGCGTGTCTTTTAGTCTCTACATCATGGCGTTCCTCTCCTCCTCTTCATTGATGTCTTTCTTATTCTGCTTTTTTTTATTTACACGCCTGATCACTATGATGAACACGATAACTGCAACAAGACAAAAACAAACAAAACAAAACTTAGGTCAGTTACAGCAGGGGAAAAGATGAAGTGTCAGCACCACCAACACACATATGACTTGTTAAACATCAGACTGCACAGTATAACGGACAGTGCTCCATGTTTGAGTTGGTTTTACCAGATAACAGACTTTTATATGATGTTTGTGCGACTTACGGCAGAATCCCAGAGTGCCACCCAGAATCCCAATCGTGGCTCCCTTTCCTAAACTGAAGGGAGGTTGGTCTGGTTCCATGTAGCAATAACCCAGCTTTGTGCAGTTACATACTTTCACTGGCATAAAGAGCAGAGAGGAACACGTGTGAATTAAACATCCATCAGAGACCTGATGCAGTAAAGCATAATTGTTTGTCTTAAAAGATGAGCATGAGGTTTATCTCTGTCTACACAAACTAATAATGCATTTATCCATCACTAACAATCAGTCTCTTATCTCATCCCTTATAATTCCATGAAAACCTTCTCTCTAAACACTGAACCTGTTTTTCGCAGTTCACTTTTAAATAAGTTTTTTTCCACCACTTCAGCTGTAACACCTTGCAATCATGTGTTGCAAATGAGTGAAAGAAAGCAATTTAGCAAGATAGCAGAGAAGTCAAAACAATTAACTAAAAGAGGATGAACCTTTAAAATATTTAGCCAAAAGTAATGAGTGAACAGTTGAAATAATTACCCAAAATTAAAACATAAACAGGTATAATTGAAGCACTGAAAAATGACACTTGGTTCATATTAACAGATAAACAGTTGAAATGTTTAGCTAAAATGAAAAGATAAATAGTTGAAACTGTAAGTAAATGTCACAGACGGACTGTTTAAATTGTTAGCTAAGACCAGTGGATTAACAAATGACGCTGTCAGCAAAAAGTGACGGTAAAAACTGTCGCTTTTACTGTTAGCAAAAATGAATGGATAAATAGTTGGAATTATTAGCTATGAGTAAAAAAAACAAGTGATACAGTTAGCTAAGTGAGCTTTTTCTGTTTCACTTTTAAAAAAACATCTTTAAAGTTTTGAATAAACAGTACATTTGTCAGGGACTATTTTCAGCAGAGGATTAATACACATTTTATGCTGAAGTGAGTTGTTATAGCTGCAGGGCGGTGAATGTAGGATTGACTCAAAAAGAGTTAGTTTTGGTAGTTTCATGGTAATGAAGGAACATGTCAGATTATGAGCAGACTCAAGCAAAATCTTTTGCCTGATGAAGGTCTAGCACCGAAACGTTGCAGCAATAAAAATACCGTTGCAGGTTAGACAGTGTGCGGGAGTCTACTTATAATTTTGCACTTGCTCTTTTCTTTCTTACACACCTGTCTTAAGGAGTAGAGATGCAAAGCATTTTCCCGAAATGAAGAAACTTGTCACACATGAATTCAGTGTGGCTGTAATGTTTTTTGTTTTTTTAGGACAATTTTGAGAAAAATACTTGAACTTTTTTGTGGTTATTGGCCTTTTCACAGTACCGTTTCAACTGATCTTGAAAAAAATTAACTCACCTTCAAATGCCTGTGAGACTCCCATGCCTGCTTTGTCTTTAATGGTGATGGGAAGTTTGAAAGTTCTCTCTTCAGATATTTTTTTCTTCAGGGACAGTCTGGCTGATGTATCTGCATGACATACAAAAGAAGACAAGTGTAACAAACCTTTCAGTTTCACATCATCTTCTGATAAATCACTACAGTAGTATTGTATGTTTGTGTACATACCGTCAACCTTTGACAGGTCCCAGTTTTGAGATATCTTGCCAGTACTAAAAACAAAGGTGAAAGGCTGGGAGAAGGGGTCGCTGTCTCCATCTTTGGCCTTGATGATGACAGGTTTAGGAGTCTGCAAACAGATGAAGGCCTGGTTCTCTACCAGTTTAGGGGTGTTGTCATTCACGTCCAGCAGCCTCACAGACAATTCACGCTCAGAGGACTTTTCCGGTTGCTCTTCAGAGGGAAATCAGAGGGCATGAAAAATGTTCACTGTTTCAAAACTACTTTTTTTTTTTTTTTTACAGCAGCACAACGGTCATATTTTTGAAGTCACAAATACAGTCGAGTATCATAATGTTGAAATAAAAGCAATGTCTTTTAACACAATTAAAGTTACTGAATCCACTTTTATGCAATGTGAGGTACCATGCTCGTTGTTCTCTGTGAACCTTGTTTTACTCTTTTGAATAAAACACACAACCTAAAAAGTATTGTAAGCTAAAATTATTTTAGAACCTGAGCAGGCTTTATAACAGCACCACAAAAAACACTAACAAGCTGTGATGCGAGTGTAATATCTCACCCTTCTCGAATGCAGTGACAGTGACTTTGAAAGTCTCCAGGGTTTCCCTGTCCAGCTTGTCTTTGGTTTTGATCTCTCCTGTGGCAGCATTGATCTCCAGCCAGCCCTGAGTGTCACCGTCCAACTTAAAACTGCACAACGCACAGCAACAATTACACAAAAACACACACATGGCGAGCAGATAACAGAACTCATCAATGCTACACCAGACACTGAGGTTGAGCCCAGGGGAAATAATGGTAGTCCAAACAAATCAATATCTTGTCGCAGGGACGCGTGTGATGGTCCCAACAGATGAAAACTCAGACTAGCACCCAATCTTTCAGTTGTTGCAGTTCTGTAGTTTCTGGGAGCTATTTAGTAACACCTGAGTTATTCTATAAATGCTTTATTTTCAACAAATTCCAAGAAAAGCCAAAACTAACAATACATTTATCTGTCACAAAAATTACAAAATTGAGCATACTGATTATTTTTTTTAAACAAGGTTTTAGGGGTTAACCGGCAAGAGGCTGTAGTTTTAGCAAATTACACTCACAGGAAAAAACAACACAAATATAATAAACAATGGGGCTCTACTGCTGTGATGTTGTATCTCAAAACCAAACCTATGGGCTCACTGAACAGGACACACCCTTGACTAAGTTAGTTGGAACACCTCACAACCTAGTGTTGCCATTGAAAGTGCAAGAATACAAGTTTGCAAGCTAGCAGAGAAGAGAAGTTTAAATAGTTAGCAAAAAGACAGTAAACCTTTTCAATAAATAACTTCTCTTGTGGCTCCATGGTTGGTGCTGTTGCCTCACAGGTAGATTTTATCTAAAAGTATAGCTGCATTACTTAGCAGCTGCAGTACTATAGCAGCAGCTCTGAGCAGCTGCTTGTGTGTTTACCTGATCTCTTTGCCCTCTGGATCCTTTGCCTCCACCTTGAGCAGCACTGATCCTTTGGTGGTGTTTTCAGGCACAGTCACATCCAGGATGTCCAAACTGAACTCTGGAGCTTCATCTACGTCAGTGAGAGACACTGTTACAAAGGCTGTGGATTCGCTGTCGTACTCCAGACCTTGCATTAGTGGCTCTGGGTTACGAGCGTCAATCCGGAGCTTGTAGGTGGGAGAGGTTTCAAAGTCCAGAGGCTGTTAGGAGACAAGCAGCCTGGTTAGAAAATCTTAGGGGAGGCAGAAATTATGTTAAAGGTCATTGCGAAAGCCTTGGAGCAACATTTTGTGCTATCTCCTTTCTAAGGCATTTTACATTTAAAGTCAGGCAGGCAGCAATACCTTGATATTTTGTCAGATTTAGCAGGAGTAAAAAGAGGTTACACTGTTGGAAACAGCAGCTATATTAAACAGCAGCAGCAGCATATTAAAGTCCTCTCAATAAAATTTGCTTGATTGGTAAAATTAGTGTGATATTACTTACTATTTGGATAATAATGTAATGTACTGTAAGTGATTTACACTTTGTTAAAATAAGTGCCCAATAGCTCCACATTCTGACAGCCGACACTAATAATAGAGTTTGGTCAGTAATGTGGGTCTCAAAGTCTCTTCGTTCTGCAGTAAACTGAAAATACATTTCTGGAATCCTCTCTCCTGATTGGACGAGAGTGGAAGCGGGATACCAGAAAATGTCTTTTCTGGTGGAGAGGCAGAGCAGAGGACCCATGTTACTGATAAAACACGTGATATAAGTGATGCCTGTCTGAGTGTAGAGCTATTCAACACTTATTAAAAAAATTTGTGGGGAAAAAATAAATAAATAACAGCACCTTTAACTGTATAGTATAAAAGTTAAACAAGAGATAACTGTTTATATTTCAAGCAAAATGCCAAATATTTGCTGGTTTCAGCTTCTAAAATGTGAATGTTCTCTCTAAGGCAGCAACATGGGCTTGGAAATTTACACTCCTATTCTCACATTTTACAGACTAAAGTATCAATGTTCAAAATCATCAATTAATTATAAGTTGCAGCCATGCACAAGAGGATATCACACAAACACAAAACATACACTACAGGATTTAACTTTGGGAGGAACTTTTTTAAATATATGGGACCTTAAGATGTTTCAGCCAGCATAGTGAAAAATCAAAGCAAATAAACTCTATATAAATCATCTGTATGTGTTTTTGTGGGATGTGTAGTGAATGTAGATTCCTCACATTGGCTATGACTAAATATCCGACGCCTGAGCCATCAGTTTCCACAGCAAAAAATTCATCATCGTTGCCGGCAGAGATGTGGAACTCGATATAGGAGCTGCCGCTATCCGGGTCATCGGCATCTGTTGCTCTGATGGCCACTACTGTGTGTCCCACAGGAGTGTCCTCAGCTAGGGTGTGATTTCCATACTGCCAAAACACAAATACAGAAGCATGAAGAAAAGCAGCAAAACAGCGAGAGAGACAAGAGTCTAGCGGTTTACCCACTTACATCGTTCTGCTCAAACAGAGGCTTCTCATTGTTGACGTCAATGACCTTGATGATGACCTTACACTCTGTGTGGAAATCTGTGAGACAAAAAACAAAAGAACTTAGAGTGAAAACTTGAGACTCACTTCTATTTACAGGTGAATTACATCATCAGCATCATGTGTATTACATCATTATCATAACATAATGCAGCATTCGTGTTACCTGGGTCGCTGACTCTGACTTTAAGGTTGAACACCGGCTGTTCTTTTCGCTGCAGCACGCCCAACGTCTGAATTATTCCAGAAGCTTCGTCAATGGAGAAGGGAAGGGGCGCAGCGTCTGGATCCTGGGGAACGATGGAGTACGACAGCTGAGCGTTCAGTGTTCCCTTTTCATCATCGTCACGGGCCACCAGCTGACCTACCTGGCTGCCTGGAACAAAAAAGAACTGCAATGTAAGAAGCTTTTTTCATACGCCTCTCCGTATAGCTTGTTAAGACTAAATCCTAAAGTAGAGAACTGGAGTGCAGAATCAGTAAGCGCACAAGTTTAAAACATTTTCTCACAGTATTGAGAAAATAGAGAGTTCAGTTCATGATCACTTGCAGTGGTGGTAAGTTTAATTAATATGTGCATGATATAGTCCAAGAGAAGAATCACCACCTTCAACATTAAGCTAATGCATATACACTATAATGCATCCACAATGAAAAAACAATAATAAAATATTTTAGAATAAAATAAAATGGTGTATTCTGTATAATAACATATATGTACTGTATGATATACCTTTTTCTTCTTTAAGTATTTTAGGTTCTAATATTTTCATAATTTTTTAAGGTGACTCTTTGGAGCATTTGAGAAATCAGAACCCGAGAACAGAAGCTGAAGACTTGATCTGAAAGGGGCGACGTGGAGCACACTGAGCGCCATGAATGGGTTATGTAAGAATCACACACACATCTTACCTACAGGCTCATTCTCCTGCACCTCAAATTCACTCTCGTCACTTTCACACATTGGTTCGTTGTCATTTATATCCTCCACAACAACATGAATCTCCATGGGAGAGTCCAAGTCGTTGTCATTGTCATCCACGGCCATCGCCACCAGGATGTACTAGAACCAAACCAGCTAAAGTTAGACAGTTCTCAAATGCAAGTTGTTATTGCTACACAAGACAAGAGCTCAAAGGTCAGGAGATTTTTTGAGCAAGCTAGGCATGTGTTACCATGCTCTTTTCTTCTCTGTCCAGCTCCTCTGTCAGAAATATGTTTCCAGTCTCTGTGATCTCGAAGGGGAATTTCCGCTCTCGCTCTTTCTCCACTAACCTGTAGATGGCATTGGGCTCATTAGAGTGGACCTGGATTGAAAAAAGGGAAGAGGGAGGCCAGAGTGAGATGGTCAGTTACTGGATATATGTTGTATAGTGCCTATTTGTAATTTCACATATCTGCATGTGGACACACCTTAGTGAGGTACATGGGATACGTTCCCTCTAAGTGCTCAGTCACTTTTATGGGGCCAGGATTGACCCACAGGTTCTGCAGCACAGTGATGTGAACTCTGGTGTTTCCGCTCAGTGCGTTCTCAGACTTTCCTCCTAAGTCCTGCGCACGAACAATCAGGGTATAGTCTGGGTCCTCCAGGGGGTTCACATTCCTCCTCCTTATTTCTGACATCACAGAGGAAGATAAAGGTTGTAATTACAGCGATCATATGGGCAAGAGAGAGAAAAATGTTTGGGGAATCGAAAATTGTGCAAACATTTCAGAAGATGTCTAAATTTGGCAAGCTGAGTCACATGGGCACAATCTTTGAAGACATTTTTTATTGATTCTAACAACACAATCAAAGATGGCTTAGCTGCCCCTTCCTTGCTGATTTCATCTACTAGCACCCAATAAATCACACACCCTGCACTAATCGCTGCCCGTTGTTACTTTCTGTGTTCATCTGCATTGACACCATCTGTCAACTTTTATGCACAACAAATCCTCAACCGAGGTCACTCACGAGTTTTAAGATCTTAGAAAGGCACGTGTCAGAATAAACGACAGTGTGTGTATGCAGTTTTGTTCCACAGGCCACACTGCAGAGCAGTAGTTCTCAGTTCTTTTTGGTAGATTCAATCATTTCAAATCTCTCTTCTTACAAGAATTGTTCACAATTCTGCTGAATATTTGCAGCCTGTGGCAGATTTTGTTCCAGCAGGTCAAGTGTAAGGCTGCATTTAAATATTATTCTCATCACTGATTAACTCTCTGATTATTATTTTGATTCATGTGTAAAATTTTACAGTATAAAATTTCAAAAATAGTAAAAAAAAATGCCCATCACAGAATCCTAGAGGGCGAAGAGAGACGATGCCATGCATCATCCAACCTGTCATCCAACAGTGTGCTTGTCAGACACTACAGACTTAAGCATGTTGATAAAAAATACACCAAGTCTCCAGTCTGATGAAGAGCAAGTGTGTTCCAAAAGTCATTTTGGTGTATTAAGTAATTCTGAAATATTGGAGCCCATCACTGTGTGAACCATCTCTTTCTTTTTTTGGTCACACAGTCGACTTAGCAAATGCCCTCTTTGGTTTGGATGTGCATGTCCGCTCGATATTTGTTCAAAAACTGCACTAAGAAAACCTTCATAACCCGTAACAGCACTCATGTTGTCCACATGCTAAAATGTCCCTGTGGTCAGGTTAATGTGGGACAAACAAAAAGAGCTTAAAAGATTTGCAGAGAACACAAAACTACAACACAAACACAAAGCATGAATTTTGCTATTGCATGGGCTAACCATGGCGCTGCAGCATTATTAAAGTTCTGGAAAACAGAAACAAATCTCACCCTCTCTTTGGGGTTTGGACATTATTGTTGCTCTGCAGAAATATTGGATTCAGATTTTTAACACTGTACAGCCTTTTGGCTTGAAGAGAGAAATTAATTTGTTGGGTTTTTTTTCTCATTTATTAGAGTTAATGGTTGCAGTATTTGTTTGCAGTACTTTCTGTGCTGTACGTGTTTATAACTTTAAGACATTTCTGCAGTTTTTTGCTTTGGATGTTACTTAAGTGCATCGGCTGAGACATCTCAATCTGTTATCCAGTTGATTTGTGATCCTGTTCAACCAGTAATCGAATGACAATTGAACACCTGTTCTAGGTTAGTCTCACTCAACTGTGTATGTAAGCCTGTCATTGACTCTTCCAGTCAGCCTTCTCTTTACCTTTTGTTAAATGCCTGTTACCATTTTGCAGGGGTATGTTCACTGCATCCTGGACTTATTGCCGCCTAAGACAATTGTGATTGGTTTAAAGAAATACAAATGAGCCAAAGGTTTTTTCCTCTATAATACACTGACAAAAAGCTGCTGCCAGAACTTTCTCCAGCACTCACATAAAGCTGTGGAGATGATGCGGTCTAGGTTAGACTAGTTTTTGGCTGACTGTGTACGTGTTTGCTTTAGTCATTGTCCATTTCGACTTTGACGAAGACAAGGTACTGTGTTGAAACGTTGGTGTGTTTTCACTATTAGAAACTGCACTCAGTGTTCCACTCCCTTATTTCCTATACAAATTAATGACATTTGTCAAGATGGAGTTGATGGATTTTGGTTTAACTTTGAGTGATTCATTATTGGATGACAATTGGTTGCAGTTGTACACATGGCACAACTGTATACAAACCTGATTTCTCCACACAGGTAAAGAAGGGGTTTCGTTCATAGGGTATATTCTGCCCCGGGCAGTAACCATCAAATGTTTTCTTCAGACTTTCAGTACTCCAGTCTTCTTCTCTGCTGTACTGGATGCCCTCTCCGGCCTTGAGCCTCAGTTTCCCTATTAAAGAACACACATACATTATGTATTGTTCTGTACGATTCCGCACATTACAAACGTGTTTTCAAATTGTTCTCCGAAAATCAAACGTCTCTGCTATTTCAAGGCCGTCTGAAAAACGTGATGAACTTTCTCTCACTGGTGTAAACCAGCGTCTTCAAACAAACTCATTCACATGCTCACACACACTCAAAGTAATCTGTGATCAACATCACGCGACACATTTAGGCAATCTGCCACCAGTCAGCGTTAATCTTGAGCACATAAGATGAGCTGTGTAATCTGGATTTACAGTGGCACTATACTGACAGATTACAGGCAGAGATGGATAGATTATAGAGTTTTCCCCGGTCAGTGCACCTAGTTCTGCACCGATGTCTGGGCTCCTGTCTGCGCCCAGACGTGTGTGTTATTACCTTCTTCTGTGGTCATGATCTCTCCTTTGATAGGGTCGATCTGGAACAGGTTGGGGTATTTGTTGGGGATCTGGCTGACCAGGCTGTATCTCAGATCAGCGTTGGGCGTCTCTGGGTCATCATGATCCATAGCAAAGACACGGATAAATGGGACACCTGAAGAACAGACATAACCGATGTTAGAGTTTTACCACAGTGAGATGTCAGCTCAAGTATTTTAGAATAGAGAGGTTTAATGACTGGATCTCAGTCCTTACACAGTAAACGTATAGAAATACTGCTTAACCCAAATACATGCCAGGAAGCCGGTAGTCCCAAGAACTATCGTCTTCTTTTTTTATTATTTCCTGACAATACAGTTCGAAATGCAGTACTTTAAATTTACTTTAAATGTTGGAGATTCCTGAATTTTACAACAAGGATTCAAGTTCAAAACCTGATTACCACACATCGATAACTTTGACAAATTATAAAGACTTAATGTTCATTGTAAAGAAAAACTTTATTTATGTTGATACTAGAGGGCGTGCGCATGGCAGAAAATGTGAAATTAAGGATACTCGTACAGTTTTTGACCTCTAGTAGCACCACAAACAGTTTTTTCATGATATTGTCCCTGTTGTGAATACACAGTAATGCCAATAATTTCACATAATTTCACTGATCTATTGGTGGAACTCGCATGCATGAGGAATTCAGAGAATATGACTGTTAGCCAGTACACATGGATGTAAAAGATGCAAGATTTGGAATACCTTAAAAAAATTGCACTGCAAAAGTTTTACTGGGAAGGAAATCTATTTAACAGGCCACATAATGACTTTTGGTCAGTGACTTTAAACTTATGTTTGTTTGTTTGAATACAAGAATACCCCGCAGTGCACCCTTTAGTTTATGTTTTGCAGTTATTGGGTTAAAATATGTGAAAATAACAATATTTTACCAGTCATACTTTAATCTCATTTACTTTATTGTGCAAAAGGTTCCTAAAAGGCAAACAAAAAGAAAGATTTCCCTTGATGTGGGAGCAGCAGCTATAAGTACCTGTGATGGATTACTTGCTGTAATGACAGTTTCATCTGATTTTTTTGTTATTATTTAGATTCTTTCAACACACACCTGCTCGACTGTTCTCTCTAATCGTAGCTGTATAGACACTCTGGTTAAAGACCGGCACGTTGTTGTTGATGTCCAATACATTTATGGTCACATTAATTGGGCCTTCCACAACTTCATCCTCTGCCAATGCCTCCACCTGGACATTCATTCACGCAGAAACACAGGTACAGATACAGTAAGAGCATTTCTTGCTACTACACTGCACAAGTAAAGCTTTGTGTGTTTACAAGGAGAGTGAAGATCGCCTCACCATGATCATGTAATTGTTCTCCTGAGACCATTTCAGAGGACTCTCCAGGTACAGCCACCCATCATGTGAAATCCTGATGTCTGCCTGTCCTTCTCCACTCAGCCTGAAGTTATCAACACCTGGATGGGTCACCTGGAACTATGGGGTCGAACATGGGGAGGAGGGGACAGAGGGGAGAAAAATGAATACACTTGTGTAAACAATAACATAGTAGCGACTTCATTTGATCACAGACAAAATGGAAACTCAACAAACACACTTTTAGCTAATATGCAGTGATGGAAGAAGTATTAAAAAATGTTTCATAAGTAAAAGTACCTATACAACA
>JAQFJA010000025.1:13037135-13048444 GCA_029874485.1 Naso brachycentron | reverse complement strand
TCTGAAGTTCAAACATGGACGAGCACAGACAGACTGATGTCAGTGTCAACACAAGCCAGCCTTATTCTGCAATATGCAAACAGGCTTTTAGTGTCTGTACGAGGCACTACGTTTCAAAAGAAAATCAAGTTCTGAAGCCGTTCTCAAACACGAAACTGATGGGTGTGATTGCTTCACACTTTCAGCTCCTCCGGGCTTCTTCCTTTCCAGCACAGATGTGCGAGTTCATGCTTGTTAAAGAGGAATTGGCAGTCCGTGTCTCAGT
The DNA here is from genome assembly GCA_029874485.1 of Naso brachycentron. Taxonomy (NCBI): domain Eukaryota; kingdom Metazoa; phylum Chordata; class Actinopteri; order Acanthuriformes; family Acanthuridae; genus Naso; species Naso brachycentron. The sequence continues at coordinate 13,048,179 of JAQFJA010000025.1, read as the reverse complement.
CGAGCAGCCCTTAGTTTCTCCACTTTGATCTTGGCTCTCAGAAGTTCCTCCTCCAGTTCCTGTTTCCTCTTCAGCCCCTCCCTTTTCTCCTCCAGGTACATGGCAACCTTCCTGTGATTAGCCAACACCAACTCGTGCTCTTCCTTGGCCAGATGCAGAGGCCGAAACCTGTCGGGCTCGTGGTGAGGGTAGATGTCATTGGGGTAGAGGTCATGGCGTAAGGGCAGCGGCGAGGTAGAGAGGGGGATGTTGACTGAAGAAGGGGTGGGAGAAAGAGATGCTTCATAATCGTGGACGCTGCTCAAGTCCTGCTCCCCCTCCCGCTCCTGGCCTGCGTCCAGCCCTGGTGTTGAGTGTGTGGAGAGGATGGGGAGGTCTGGCGGTGGTTTCACATCCTCTTCAGGGTCCAGCTGGACCACCTCGTGGGGTATACTTTGGACAGCTGCTGAATAGTCCTGGAGCCCAGCCAGAGAGGAGCTGCTGCCAGGATGTTCGATAGGAGAGCTGTGCTTGCTGTATATTAACCTGAAAATGGAAAGAGGGAAAAAAATAAATGAGACTAGAGAGCTTAAACAGTGTTTCAACTGTGTCTACATCTTTTTTAATCTGAGGCGTATGGAGACCTCATTTGTCAATAAAGCACACCAACTACATTCATTAAAGGATCTTCAGACTAATTAGAGAGGATAAGAAGAAACTAAGTGATTTACCAAAATAAAAGTAACAAAATATCCTCAACACAGGTGCACAGATGCCATGTACTCACATAACTTTGCATAAAAACATCACAGTGTGTTAATGTGTTCAAAACATTATTGTAAGCTCTAATTTGCCAGAGATATCTTAGGAATGGATTTATCTTTCTACCCTTGATTTAAACTTAGTATTTCATTGGTTTGTTGTCTTCTCTGTGCTCTTCTAAGTCAGTTTCAATATAATAACCTCAGTCTTACTTTCATTACTTTTTGTAGCACTTACAAAAAAAATTCAGTGTCGGGTCCAATTTCTCAGAATAAATAAATAAAAGATGATTCACCTGAAACTAACCGATAAGTCAAAACTGAGAGTTGAATAACTGAAATGTACATGAACACAACAGTAAGGACATACAATATTTTCCCATTGTGCCTGACAATGTACACACAGTGTGTAATCTGATTGGGCTTTAGGACTGTGTGTTCAGCCACTCCCATTGCTCCTCCTCCTCTAACAGCTGAATCATTAACATGACAACATGCGGATGAAGCATGCCTGAACCCGCTCACCTCTCACCTGACTGTTGTGTTATCCCTTCAGGTCTGTATTAGAATGTGTGTATGTGCTCATAGGTGTATGTCACACTGTACCTGCGCAGTGCCTGGTCCTTTTCGTGGATGGGCACGTGGTGAAACAGGTGAGGGATCATCTCCATAATTCTCCTGGTTGGCTCGGAGATGCTCGCTCGGTACTCAGGCTGGGCGTGTCGCCGCTGCATCACTTCCTGCTTGGCTGACTCCTTCAGCCTCTTGTAGAGGGTCCTCAGGCCCTGAGCGGTGCGGTGGGGTCTGTCCCCTCCCAAAGCGTTGTACTGCTCGGCCACAGTGTCCCAGCACTTGTTCTTGTCCACGATGACTGCATGCTTGTTGGTGTGCTCCTCCAGGATGCGGATGTGAGGACGCACCAGCTTCAACAGGTCCAGCTTCTCAGAGAGGGTGAAGTTGGAGGAGCGAGCTTTACCCACCATACTTGACAAAAACACAGAGCTGGACGCCATCCTATAGCATAGCGGACTCACGCAGACCAAGTCAGGCCTATGGCTGTCACCCTTCAGTCACTACACTTGACACTATGGCTCCTCACTCTTCCCACCTGTCTTTTTTTTGCCTCCTCAGTTGGCTTTTCTTGGTCCACGGTGAGAAAGCTTACACTGGTCTAACTCACACATTTCTCATTTTCCCTCTCTTCTTCTTCTTTACATCAAACATATGGTATGTCTAATATAGGCATGAATACATACTCCACTCCTTGGTTCCCTCTCAGCTACGTTGCACAACAAAAACAGGCTGTGCTGCACACAATAAGAATCAGGCTTAACTAGGCCAGCCTCGTTTAGGCCCCCGCCTACCGCGGAGGGCTTTGGATGAATTCCTCCCAGCTTAGGCTGACGTAGCTAAGCCGCTTAAGCCCAGCCCGACCTACTTACAGCTCGGTCTCTCTAAACCCCAAACCAAGCACAGTACAGAGCACAGCACAGTCACAATGCCTCTGCATTTATACAGGAGGACAGCAGCAGAGGGTCTGTGCCCTGCCTCAATAAAGAAAACAGTCTAAAGACAGTAAATAACAGGTTATTAGGGGCCATGGGGCTATTTTTCCAGAAGTGAGTGATGCTTGGAAATAGCGCTGGCTTAACTAACTGAGTGGGGGAGGGGTCCGTAAGCGCGCTGCGCATGCCCGCAGCAGCAGAGCGTCTATCCATTCTCTTCCGTCTACAGTTAATGGGGGAAATATATCTTACATGTGCATCAATAATACTGATTCCTATGATGAAAACGCGCGTGTACGGACCACGCGGACAAAAACGCATGGTGTGTGAGCGCGTGAGTCGCGTGTTTGCAGGGTGGAAAACAGACGCACTAGTTGCTCTCGCAGGAGCGGTGGCTCACTGATCCTGAGCACAGTCCTAATGTGCCCGGCGCTGCCGCTGCACTACTCCGCTCATTTGCATAATGCTGGACCTGCTGCCATTCAGCCCGCCCGGTTTAACATCCGTCTCGAGCACGCGTGTCTGTGCGCACGCGCGCGTGTGTGTGTGTGTGTGTTATTATTAGCCACAGACTCATGACAGTCTGGCACAGCGAAGTCAGACAAACATTTTTGTCCATATCGCCGATTACTCGTGTAGGAACTGGTAAAAACACAACAGCATTTATTTTTCGTAAAGTGTTACGACACTGCGTTACAATTATCGCGCACTCACGCTTAGTGAAAGCACCACTGATTAGACAGACAAGTGGCTTTTGTGTCTAAACGGGCACCAGTTGTGTTGTGTTGACATCTTGCCTCTAAAAAACGGAAATAAATCAAAAATCTAAAACTAAACATCATAACCTTGCGGACATGGATTGATTCCCCGTGATCGATAGTAATATGTCCGTGTTTCATAGTAAGGAGTTATAGGGAGACGACTGAGCAACATGTTATACCGATCTTCCCTTGATCATTTAGTATAATAATCCATAACTACTATTCATGGGATTCTAGTGTAAAGTTTTGCTCATGTTGTGTACTTGCTAATCTATTTATAATATCTGACTCTTTTTTTATCAAGATGAAGTGCAACGATTTGTTCCAGACGGACAGTTTTGTTTTTCTATAGAATATTATGTCAGATAATGCACATAGTAATGATAAAGTTGATACTACAAAGGTGTATTTAAGTATTTAAAGTAAGCACTGGCGGACTCAGGGGGGGCAATGCCCTCCCTGGTGCCTTAGTGTTAGAAAAAACGCCTGGAAACTGCCCTCCTGGATGCCCATATGGTTGATATAATACGATGAAACACCCTCTAGGGTGCCCTTACACCAGATAAAATGTGGTGAAGCGCCCTTTAGGGTGCCTTTCCAGGGGACAAAACACAGTTACAAGCCCAAAGACTTTTTGCATGCCGGTGCCCCACTGCATACAACAAGTGTCCTTTATGCTATTTTCGGCCCTGCCCCTCAAACATCCACAGTCCCCCAGTAAAAGCAAGCACTCTTCTTGAGTACCTATTAATGTAGTTACCCTCTATTGTACAGTATATTTAGATGTTTTCTTGAGCAATTTAAGAGCACATTTATTGTAAATATACTAAAAACTGGAAAAATAGCTGATAAAATGTGTACAAATGTATTTTAATATGATATATAAATCAATTGAAAAACATTAGTGACTAAATTCTCTGGATTTAATTGGAAATTAATCTGCTCTTGAATCAGAACTAATTGCTCTATTTAAGCGCCTGCAGCAGCAAACACTTTGTTTATTTGTCAGTTTCATGCTTTTACACACAGGCTTCATCTCTTGATCTTTCCGGCCCACCAGCATTTAACTGCGTCTTGTTAAGATCTCAGAGCTGAGAGCTTAAGTTGACTGTGGTGGACAGTTGAGCTCTCCTCAGTCATCATGGGAGGGAAATGATCGTACATGCTGATATCTTTATGTTGTCAACATGCTGAGATCTGTCAATCTGCCAGACCTTTTTTCCATCAGTAAGTATTCCAGTTTCCAGATGACTTTCTGATTGTTAAAATCTTATATTGATGTGATCTATAAATATGCATTCTGCTCACACATGGTACCTCATTCAACCATGCCTATCACAATAGCAACATTACTTTAGTAGGTATTGGACATTTTGGCACATCAAGTAATTATCAAGGTATGGATATGTTTTTTGTTTTTTTTAATCTTCATAATGCCAGTGTTGAAATGTTTGGAGAGATAGATAGATCGATAGACAGATAGAAAGACTTGGATATATTGATATTTTTCTTCTTTCCTTTAATAATTTCCATTTGGATATTAATAAAAATAGTTAAAGTCAGACACCCTATTTTTAATTTACATACAAAGTTTTGACCCCCTAAAAAGAATAGTTTAAAGTTATGAAGATGCTTACCAACTTATGACCATTTCGTGTGAATCCTTCACACAAATGTTTTTTTTTAAAGAGGATACTCAACAACTTTAAAAGCATAAAAACAATTCAAATAGATGGAGTTGTACTCAGTCATCTGACTGTACAGAATCAAGCTTTTGTGGAAGACGATTACAAACTTTTGAACTTTAGTGAATGTATCCACTCCATACATTGCTAAGAAATTACATCTTTTGTATTTAAGCCCACCTCCCAACATGGTTTTATGGATGTATGCAAACTTTCTGCCTTACCTGCTGGTCTGTTGTCGTGTGCATATTCCTCTGAGCCAGTGTTGGGATGCTCTCTTTCAGCTTCATTTTCCTTACTGTCCGTTGCACTGAGAACACGAGTCAGAGCCCTTGACAAGGCTGGAGCAGGCTGGGCAGCTTTGAGCTGGACTTCATGCTCTGTTTTACTTGAAGCTGGGGCGGCTAGACTTCTCTGAATCTGCAGGAAATGAAGTAGGAGAGAGAAGACCATTTAAAAACTGCAGAAGTCTGACTCAACTCTGGATGGTGGGAACTGAATGACTACTGAAGAGTAATATTTCAGGTAAAATGTTGTGAATAATTTACCTTTTTCAATGCATTGCCCAAACCAGGTTTAGGGGTGAGGGGTCTGGATTCGGCCTCAGGACATGAAGATGGACAAGGCGGCACAAACCGAGGCTTTTTTACTGCATTACCTGAGAGCTGGCTGGGTGCTCCTGATCGCCGCATTTTACTTATCTTAAAAAGACAAAACTCAACTTAACTTTATTTATATAGCACTTTACACACAACACAAAACAACGAATTTTAACGCAGTCAAAGCACTGACTGATTGAAAAGGAAATATACATTTTTTCCAGAATCTATATTCACTAGTTAATCAGTTCAAAGTCACTCAATTCATGTTCATCTTATAGTCGTAAAAAGAGACACTACTTTCACTGTGACAGCTTTTGATGGACATTTAGCGTAGACGTGTCGCTGTTACGAAAAGGAACAAACGTCCCTGAAAGCTTTTGACCTGCTGTAGGTTAGCAAGCGAGCTAACTCGCTAGCAACAAACAGTCGCTAACATCGCTGACCAAGTTTTATGACGTGTGACAACGTGTCATACACACCGAAACGAATCAAAAGTTGAATTAAAACAATTAAGATCATATATTGTCACTCCATACCCCACAAAAAATGTCTTGTCTTGTATTTTCCTCCGTGAAACACTCGACTTTTTTCGGTTTCTCCCGCTGAATGGTTTGAGGAATGCGATTGGTTGTTGAAAACCGGAAATGGGTGGGACTCAGATGAGTAGGTGTGTTTGATTTCTGTCGTCCCAGCAATTTACTAGTAACTTCCTACTTGAAGCTCTGCAACCCGTCAAAAGCTTGTGTTATGAATCGAGCGCACTTGTTATTTTCCCGGAGTGACCTCACTTCACTACTTTAACACATCAGGAGGAAAACAAAGTTTCTTGAAAAAAGAAAGAAAGAAAGGAAGTCTTAAAACATGGATGCAGATCTTGGTGGGGAGTTATTGTGGATGTAAAATTATCTATTATCTATTTTTTATTTGAATGTTAGCTGACACTTCTCATAATATTTACACCTTGATATGCTGTAGTACAGTATATTTTGTATTTTTTTATATTCTATGTACAAAGTGCTCCTTACTGAAAACTCGTATTCTTCTGTAACCCTAATTTTTACTTGTGATATTGTTTTTTGTTTTTGTTTTTAAACTCATGTAAAGAAGCAGAATACTTCTTTAACTACCATCAAGTTTAACAGAAATAGGACTTACAACAATATAAAGGGACAGGGATGAGGCCAGGGGTTTGGACTGCTCTTTGATTTCTGTGGTTTGTGTCATCTGATGTCATGCAGTCTGTAATCCAATCAGGGAGGGAGAGAGTGTAATCCACATTAATCCCACCAAAGAGAGAGAGAGAGAGAGAGTGACAGACAGAAACTGCTGAAGGACAGCAGTGATCTCTTAACCTGGCTATATTGGTAAGGCAGCGCGGAAACAACACTGCCATGGAATTTGTTTGTTTTGGAGTGTGAATGTCTCTTCACCTGTAATTCTGTCTGTCTCTCTGATCTGATCTGATCTGAGCTGATCTCGTCTGACAGCTGCCTGCCTGTGTCCTAAACCCTTGTTGTCAGGGATACCTCTCCATGGAGATGTATTCCCAAAGGTAGGGGAGGGCTTTAAGGGAAAGAGACCCTCACCTTGATGGAGCAACAAGTTAAAGGAGAGAAGATGAAGAGGGAACGACCATAGCAGCACTGACATAAGAGGAAGGCTCACCTGTTGGAGGACAAGAGGAGTGGATATCAACAGAAAGAAGGAAGAAGAGAGCTGGATTAAGTGAGAGTTGATTTGTAAGGTAGGAATGCTACTGAAAAAGAAGAAATAAATGACCTGACTGTAGCAAGACTGTAGCAAGAGGCCATGTTTGTATGAAATCTCTGTGGTTACAGGATGGGTTATGATCTGGAGAGGTTTGTGGGCTATGTGAATGAGGGTCTTCTGTGCTGTGTATGTCGAGACGTGCTGGAGCGCCCCCTCCAGGCGCCCTGTGAACATGCATACTGCAGCGCCTGCATCAGCAGCTGGCTGGTCCATCACCAATCCTGTCCTGAGGACAGACTGCCGCTGGATGTGGGCAGCCTCAAACCACTGTACAGGTCTGCCTACATCTCTGCACATGGGCTTGTTTTATTATCTCTAAATTCTAAGTATGAATTCTTCAGTTTGTCAAATCTCTACGAATGAGTGTTTACCTTTATTTCTCTGATGCTCTTCTTGTTTTTAATGACAGATACATGCGTAATGACCTTACCCGGCTGCAGATACGTTGTGTAAATGCAGCGCAGGGTTGTGAAGTGGTCTGCTCCCTGGAGAGCCTGCGCACACACGAGGATGAGTGCGAGTTTGCCTTCATGTCCTGCTCTAACACAGGTATGAAACCTCACACTGAACTCATATAATTTGGCATTTTTTATGATTATTGGTAGTGTTTGTGGTTGTTAAATTTTATCCATGTGGGTGTGGGACATGATGGTAATGTGACACCACTGTGTGGGAGCAGCAGGTGGCTCTTTTGTTGTCATGGCTACCTCCCAAACTGGTGCACCTATGGTACTTGTAAGCCCACAGAGACCTCACACAGAGAGCATTCAGTCTGGTCAACTTTCCATCATTATTTAATGAGCAACTTAAAAGTGTGTATGTGTGCGTTAATACAGGCATGTGCTCACAATGTGACTGTGACCTGTCTTTGGCAGATGGAGAGTACATATGTTACCATTGTGGTACGTACACTTGCAGAGCATGTGCATGCAGTGTGACTTCTTGCAGTGTTAAGTAATGCACAGCAAAAATGTAGTTACATGAGATACTGCACTTCTTGTTGTCTGTTGTGTTTTGTGAGATTTTATCGTATTCTGTCAAAGATGAGCTGTAAGTTGTCATGGTCTAATTGTTCAGAGGTAAAACAATTGAATATTTATTTGGATTATTTGAAATTCATTGTAAGGTTAGTAATTCTACTTTTACTTCTTCAAAGTGAAAAGTCCATTTCAAAGTATTTATCCGTAGAAACTTACAAAATAATCAACTATTATGCTGTAATAGAATCAGGAGTAATCAGTTCTATTTATGCTTGTAGTAAGTTGAAACTTTAATCTTGCAAAAGAGACATATTTCTTAGGCAGACACACTGGTCACCTTTTTAAAAAAATCCACTGAAATGGAGAGGGATTGGGTGTTTGTAGCCTACTGAATGTGCAACCATATCTGACCAGTGTGGAGATTTAATAGTGACTATTAAATAACTACAACAGTTCTACATATGTAATGTTAAAATCAAGTATGTGCACAACCACTTAAGTAATATTTTGGTTTAGTTGAGTTAAGACTGCTACTATAATTTTTAAGATTGTTTTTTGAGACCAACTGGCTGGTATACACCTTTACTTCTCCACACAAAGTGAGTTCAAAGTTGTTTTGTGTGAGGCTTATCCCACTCTGTGCTGCTTTCCTCTCAGGCTGTCCTGTGCAGGTAGAGAGGCGGGGTTTGGAGGCTCACCTGTCCGAATGTAATTTCCGCAGCAGGGAGTGTCCCAACGGCTGTGGCCACACTCTTCTCTCCATTGACCAATCACAGCATAACTGTGTGGCAGAGCTGCGAACTGAAGTGGAGATGCTCAGGTACGTTTGCATCTTCACTCTCTCCTAATCCTGAACAAAGAGCTAATGCTGTATTAATTTTAAGATGATAAATTTGTCTCGTTAAATACTTCCATCAGGGCAGAGATGCTGTGCAAGGTGGAGGAGGTGAGACGGGAGATGGAGTCTCGCTTGGACTCACAGAGGAGACACATGGTGCAGAAAGAGTCACAGCTGAAGAACGAGGTGGAGGAGCTCAAGGTGACCTGTCAATCCTTATCCTGAATTTAACTCCCTTGGTTGGATTTGAGGCACTGACATGTTAGTGGAGCTCCTATTTAGTGATAACTTCAATATTATATTTACAAAACGACATGTCAGAGATCTTCAGTCCATCAGTTGGCATTATGTATGACAATAGCTAAACTACCTAACAGTTTTTCAACTGTAGATTCAAAGTTAATTCTTGACCTTGGAATAAAATGCAAAGGAGTAATGACTCATGGGATGTAGACTGTGGGTGCAAGCCTGCCATTGCCCCTTCTGCTATCCATGAGTACTGTTTTGCCAGGGCACCGTCACTGCATCCTGGCCTTAACACTGGTCAAGATGATTGTGATTGGTTTAAAGAAATACAAACAAGCCAGTGTCTTTTCTTTTATGGCGGAATGATAATTGGTGCACCAAGACCTTTCTCCAGCACTGACATAGTGATCTGGAGATAGGGCTGGCTTTGAGACTATTGAGAAAATCACATGCCATCTGCTATATTGATGCATGTAATTGTGTGACCTCTCCATTCAGGGTCAGCTGTCTCGTGTAATGTGCGACATGCGAGCCCTGTTAGGAGCAGAGCGTCTGAGAAGACAGGAGCTGGCTGAGTCAGAGCTGGAGAAGAGGGAACTGTTAGAGCTTCTCAGAGACCTGCAGCCAACCAGGAGTCAGCATCCTGTCGAACAGGTGGCCAGGGACCAACATCAGGAAGAGCCGCAAACATCTGGATGGGATCTACACACAGAGCCGACAAGACGTCAGCATAGGGAGGCGTCCTTACATGCTTCCAGTCTATCTCTACATTCAGCTCAGGCCATTAACTTGTCAGGTACACCTCCATCACCTCAACTGGGAGAGGGAGTGCGCAAGGGAGGAACCAGGAGCCTGACTCTGGACTGCATCAAGAAAAAGAGCCGGGAGGTGACAGTGATCTGAGCAGGCTGGACTGTTGGGAGATTAGCCAAACCCAAAAAGATTAAATCTTTATTTTTTAAATATGTGGTAGATCCCATCAAGAGTTTAGTACAAAACAATGCTGCATGCACAGTGGTCCTGTAGTTTCTGGCATTATGCATCTTAGATTTTTGGATTTTGTGAATTAAAATGATCAAAAAATAGTCTGCTGTGGAATGAAACATTTGTGTTTGAATGGCAGGTCTTCATGTGAAATTGTACAAACTAACATAAGCCTATGATCTTTTGATTTTAGGCTAATGTAAAAGTGTCTAGACATGCACTGATTTTTTTAGACAGACAAATGATCATTTCTGCAAACAGTTTAACATGTAATGTCTCTCAGATTTTGTATCAATCAGGTTTAAATTAAAAAGTCACTTAAACCAATTTTCTTGATCTCAGGACCAAATTTCAGGTTTCCTCATAAATGATCCATCCGATGCAGTGTTTTTTGTTTAGATAATGTTTGTCAATGTTTTTTAACGTCCTGCAAGACCTTGGTTACAGCATAACTTATTTATTTTAAGCTAACCTACAATGGTAAAAATTGTTTTGTCAAAGGTTGGAATAAAAAAAGCATGCAAGCAGCTCTTAGAGGACAGTTATCAAAGCTTTCATGTTATACTCTGTAGCTTTCTGGTAAAATACATCAGATCTGTCCAAGGTTCTGCAGTTGGAAAAAAATTGTGCAACAAGAGTTGTATATTTTAGGTTCAACTTCTGCAAAAACACTTCTTTTCTTACCACTTTCATTCATTAAACAGAAGGAACAATTCATAACAATTGTTCAAAAAGGGTCACCTTGAGCCGTAGTGTTTTTACACTATATTTTTATGCACCTTGAAGGTACCTGTAGAGAGTAACATTTGTTCAGTTTCACGTTTGAAAAGCAAAGTAAAAAGTGCTCTGAGGAAAGCTTGCTTGCAGTAACGTATGACATGTTGCCTAGTTTGCTTCACTGTCAGCATCAGTTCATCATTTCGTCTGCTGTTT
>JAQFJA010000025.1:12979277-12990343 GCA_029874485.1 Naso brachycentron | reverse complement strand
TCAAAAATAATCCAAAGTTTTGGAAAACAGTAGTAATGTCGATGATACCTGATTTGTTGTTAATGGTTAAAACATGCAAGTCTACCAGTGTAGTCCTTCGAGATCTGGATGTCAAAACTCTTTGACTAAATCTCTACATATAAGTCTACTTACTTTGTAAACAATATGTCGCCAGCTCTACTGAGACATCATACGGACATTTCAACCTGACAAGAGAAAAAGAGACACTGGTGAAGAGCTGTTCTGTCGCGTGAGTGCATTCACACACTCAGAAAACCCAACACAGGGTCAGATGTCTGCATGTTATCTTTTGTTGGAAAGACATTAAAGTGTCTGAATGCCCTACACTATGTACATCTGTGTGTGTATGTGTGTGTGTCAAGGAGGAGAGGAGCAACCCTTTTCCTAAAATAAGCAGCCCTCTGCTGTTCCTGATTTTGAGCTTTATAATAGAGCTGGACTCTGGGGATCCGTGGCCCAGATAGAGCCAGGAGGAGGGAGAGGGGCAACACGCTGTCTGTGTGAGTGTTTGTGCACGCAGGTTTGTGTTTGTGCGTAAGAAGCAGGCTCCGCTGTTTAGACGTCCCTCAAACTCTAGTGTAGGTCACCTGTGTGTTCGCTCCCACAGGTGAGTGTGTTTATGCCAGGTTTAACAGTTCTTGTGAGATCCAGAAGTCTGCACAGATGAAGACAGATTACCTGAAAATTATTCATGAGGAGGTTAAAACTCTTGAGGACGGAAACTTAGTTTATGAGCGTTTTCCTCTATTTCAGTTGAGGCGAGGTCAAGTTTAGACATACAGACTCAAGGTTACAGCCTTTGAAATAATTAATATTCCTTAAACTGTTTTTAACATCTGTTTGGTACAGAGTTGATATTTATTTGTAAATCTTTATTGAACAAGGTAATTAGAAATTATTTTTAACTTAATGGTTTACTTTTGCTCTTTCAAGCAGTCTAAGCATTCTAGCCGTTTCTGTCCATCCCTCTTCACACTCAGCATACCTCTCCCATCTTGCCCTTCCCCGGTACCATTGGGAGCTCATAATAGAGACAGCAGACAGTCTTTTCTTCCCTTTTGTTACATTTGTCCCTGACTATTCATCTTCACTGACAAATACATTCCTCATATCCTCATTTATAACATGTTGCAGTGGCTTTGTTTGTTGCTAGAGAAATGTCATTTGTCAACATACCAGCCTTTCCTTTGATTGTTTTTTTTTTAAATTTCATCAGCCTCCCTTGTCTTCTGTATGGTTTTCTTTTCAGTGTGTATGTACAAATATTTGTGTGTGTAGGTGTGTTTGTGTGTACAATACGAAGGTAAACATCTCTGTGAAGGTATTTAGTATTTTTCAAGGAATAGCTCAACATTTTGGTCAATATGCATCTTTACTCTCTTGTCTAGACTTGATGATGAGTTTGTTACCTCTCTCATGTCTGCCCATTAAGCCAGCAGCCAGTTAGCTTAGCTTAGTGCAAAGACTGAAAATAAGGGGAAATGGGTAGTCTGACTCCATCAGGTGGAAACAAAATCTGCCCACTAGCATTTCTGAGGCTCACCGATTAGCATTTGTCATCTTGTTTACTTAATATGTACAAAAAACAAGATATAAAAACAACTTGATGCTGTGTCATGGAACGTGCTATTTCTCGGCAGGGGGCATCTAGTTCCTGGAGTCTCACTCACCGTAAGGTTGCCATGCAGCTGCTGGTCGCTGACTGCTTGACTTTACTGCATTTATGCAGAGCAAGGCTAGCTGTTTCCCATTGTTTCCAGTCTTTATGCTAAGCTACGCTAACCAACTGCTGGCTGTGGTTTCATATTTATCATACAGAAAATGAATGTAACAGCTGTCAAGTCTTTTCTTAATTTTCTTAATAGTTGAAATGTGCCTTTAAATGTGCATAATGAAACATATATAACATAAAACGAATGTGTTATACTTGTAGATACAATGGTGATATATGTATAACGGTTTGTGCAAGTGTGTATCTGTGTCTCCGGGTCTCTTATACTTTATGTCATATTTGTTTGCATTAATGGCATCAAATGAACTTACTTGCCCGATAGGATATCTTGTCGAAGCTGCAACACAAACAGATACCTGTTGGTGAAAGAAAACAAACACAACAGAGTGAGAGGCTCCCACTGAACAAAACCGTAAATCAGTTGATGTATCATAGGCTTTTTCTCCTCTCTGACACATAATTTGTTTTAACAAGTCTCTGTCCGTTTGGCCTTGATTTGAATCTGCCCACAGCAGCAAAGTAATTAGCCCTACGTCCCCTTCAGACCTCTGCACCGGGCCCCTGAGAAACTGTGTGTTCGTGTGTGCGTGTCAGATTTGTGTGTGAAAGTTTTACCTAGTGAATTCCTCGCGCAGGTTATTTGGCTCTGATGAGTAAAATTTTACTCTGAAGAACAGTCTGTATGGAGGCCCGTCTAAAGAGACAGAAAGAGTGTATTTAAAAGAAAGGCATGTATGTGTGAATGTGTGTGAGACAGGACGAAGGAGGAGATGGAGAGAGTTGTAGTAATTTACCGAAAATTAGTTCAACCAAACCAAATCAAATCGTGTGATTTATTGTATCTCATCCAGTCCATCCATCACCGTTAGCCAGTTCATAAATCTTCATTCACCCGTAATTTATTATGACCGTCTCTCTTATTTCCGTCTTGTTTCATTTTAACATAGATCAGACTGTCTTTTAGGCTCCTGAACCACAACTCAAAAAAGAGAGGACTGGCGGACAATTAGCAACATCAGGTTCTCCTCCCTCCTCATCCCCTGAACCATCCAGCCTTCTGTTACAAGCTAGAGAGTAAACAAGGGTATGGCTCCTAATGCACATGCTAATCACCATGTCAACATTGGATAATGCAGCACCTGCTCCCCACTCACCTGCTTCCACATGCACACACACAAATTAGAAAGCAGGGGAGTCGAACTTACCTGGGATCTGTTTCTTTATAAGCTTGCACATATCCAGCCAGTGCTAAAAGACATGAAAGCATAAGTAGGTGAGTCATAACAGCTTTTGGTTCGCTGAGACAAATGTAAGAGCTTGTTGCTTGTTACTCACTGAAACTTGCTCTGTGTCCATGAACTGCAGTCCAAAGTAGTCTGTCTCAACCAGATCTATGTGGTACATAATCTGGTCAAAAAGGTCCTGGCCTTTGGATTTGCTCTGCAAAAGAAGAGCAAAAAGTTAAATATTTAGCAGGATGTGTGTTTAGTTTATCTCTCTGTACTCTTTCTGCTCTACTGATATGACGCTCTTGTTATAAATTATGTCTTAAAACAGAATTTTACAACTCTGGTAGCGGCCGAACTTTCTGGTTGTTTAGAATGTCCATAACGGGTGCAAAGTGACAGACAGTGCATGTGAAAGTGTGTGTGTGTGTGAGTGTGCATGTGGGTCATAATGAGAGTGACAAGCCCCTGAGGGAGAGGCCCTTATTCAGGCCTTTGTCAATAACAAACACACACACGCACACACACACACCAACAGCATTGCACTTAAGCACAACTACAGTGGCAGCATTTTGTTCCATCTGAGCAGCTCACGAGCCTCATCGCCCCGTATGAAGACCTAACCCCAGTCTGACCCATATAACACACAGTGGGTGTGTAGAAAGATGACAGCCTTGTACTTTGGATCCTGATAACCAGTCTAAACTTCCTGGTGAGTGTATGAATGTGTGAGGAAATCAGTGGTATTAAGGGATTGGGGACAGGAAAGAAAAAAAAAAAAAATCACCAGAACGCTCTTGCTCATTCTGCAGCATGTTTAGAGAGGCTGATTGAAATCATAGCCTCTATCACATGGCTGCACATGCAGAGGCACAAACAATAGCACACTGACGTAAATAATTTATTGTTCCCGTTCTGCCTTATGTTTTGTCTAAACTCAGCCTGAAGTGACAGACTAATAAGCTTTAATAAGGGAGTTTCAGCTCTGTTCAGCGCACAGGCATGAACAAACTTGTTCTAACACACCTGCGACTAAGCCGCCAGCTTGACAAGCCCTGTGTCATTTTGTTGTTGGAGCTGTAATGCCTTGGCAGAAGCTGAGGCTTTGTGTTATTGCTGTAATCTCCCTGCAGGACCAGAGAAACACTCTCTACCATGATACCCACTGGCTATAGACTGGCCGAGCGTTTAAGAGGTGACGCATGCACGCAACAGCTTCGGTGACACACACAACCTTTAAAATCAAAATGCATCTCATGAGAAGCCACTTACGCACGCATGCCCACACACTCGCTCATCATCCCACCTACCCCTCGCACACCAGCACTCGTGTGTGTCCCCACGGTGGTAAATCAGATCAGGGAGTCAGGGAATAAAGGAAGGCAGAGGGAGCTGTATGGAGAGCAGGAGGGAGAAGGAGAGGAAGAAGAGGGAGCAGGATGAGGAGGCAGAGTGTGAGAGAGGATGAGCAAAGGAGCAGGTCACTGGGGGAGCGTAAAAGATGATTAGAGGGGATGATGGAGTAGGAGTAGGAGTCAGGGGGAGAGTGCAGATTGCTGGAGGATGATCAGATAAAGGAAGAGAGAGATGCAGATAAAAGGAGGATGCTGTAAAGAAGCAAACAGGAGGGGACAGCTTCAGGTCTGTCTAAAAAATTTCCCCACAGTCAGAATGGGGAAGTAATGTGACAAACTGGCTGATTGTAACACCATCTGGAGCTGCACCTCTAACTGTACAGGAAAAGACACACTCCCAAACACACACAGATACTATGTAGGCCACTATGATACTACAGGCACTGGAACTTTGGTGAAGGGTAACTTATCTACGCCAAATGTCCAAAAGACACATTTTACACAAACACAACTGTCAGTTTTAACTTGGCGATGCAAGAACTTTTGATTTATATTAGTGATTACTCTGCTTATAATTGCTGAGCTGTTTAAATTTCCAAATCCTTGCTGAAAACAAAACAAAACAATTTGTCAGATCCAAAGATGAACTCTTATAAACATGATGATAAACATGGAGTAAAGTAATACATTTGAGGGCAGGAAGTAGGGATTTTTGGGGGGGTATTTCTGATGTTAAATAATTTATAAATAATCATTGTTGGTGATGATGATCCTTTTTCTACAAGCTGAATGGATCAGAAAATAGTATTTGGATTCAATACTGTCTTTCTCATATCCTCAAACAAGTGTTTAATTCAACTTTTGCTATGATTAAATGAAGTTGTCATTATTTAGATTAACCTCAAATCAGATTTCAGCGCAGTGATCTTGTCTCTGGTTTTGCATGGGCCACCAGGAACCCCTACGGGATCGCCATGGGCTCCCCAAGCCGCATTTTGACCCACACTGACCTAGGCTACCCAGTCCTGCGCCATGCACTCTGTTTACACACTCTGCCGGCCAGTGTAAACACACAAAGCCGCGGTCAGCACACCGGGCAGGCTTCAGCGCACTCACAGGCAAATCCACATTGACGTCCGAGCCGTCCAGCAGCAGGACGCGGCAGGTGATGGTGCTCCTGGCCGTCCCGGCCGCCGGGATGTGAACCGACGCTCCCCCGGTGACCACGGCGGGCGCGTGTACGACCTGCTGCTGATGGGCCAGGAGCAGGGGGTTCCCGGTCACCCCCCCTGCCCCTCCTCCCCCTCCCTCTCCTCCCGCTTTACCGTCCAGTTCGTCCCTCTCTCTCGTCTGAAAGCGGCTCCGGGAGCGGAGGCTGAACGTCCGGCGCAGAAAGCCCAACATCTTCCTGATCCACAAGGCGAGGAGGTCCGTGTTCCGTCCGTGAGAACTGTTCCACACAACAGTCGGTGCAGCCGGGGTCCTGCTACTGCTGCCGCTGCCGCCTCCTCCTCGTCCTCCCCGGGGCGAGGAGTCACTCAGCAGACACGGAGGAGACTTCAGGGCTGCCGATCAGTCCTCAGGCTGGATGTCGGCAGCAGATGGGGACTCCAGTCGCATACTAATGAAAGTAATACAGATCGACCACCGAAGCGCCAACCAGTTGACCACCAATCATTCGGCCCGCTGTGAACGGCAGGACTCACGGAAATACAAACCGCCTTCCTCCTCCTCCCCCTGTCCTGTCCTCTCCCGTGCACGGTGCACCTGCCTCCTGTTTTGCCTGCTGTTGCGCACCGACTCTGAAATCCCGGAGAAATCCCGTCCGACGCTCCGCAGTGGGAGCCCCTGAGCCACCCGGGGCCGGAGAGGGAGGAGGGAAATCTTGTCACCTCTGCACCGGACCGGACCAAAAACCGGGTGTTGTTGTTGTTTATTTAATTCCCACCGGAGAACCGAAACTAGTCTACCTCACAGGTAAAAGTCAACCAACCAAACTAGGCAAACAGTGTGATCTGCGCCTGCGCAAAACACAGCGCAGAACAAACTTCTGTTGTACTGTGCGACCGACCCATCAGTGTCAGTGATGCAGCGCCACCTGTCTGTCATGACCCCGCCAGGCGAGGGAATGGTTGAGAGATTATTAGTGGTTCCCAAGGTGGGGTCCAAGGTGCCAAAAGGGTCGTGAGAGGCTGTCAGTGAGGTCCCGAGCGTGCTATTTAGGGGCTATCCAGGACTTAAGAGACTACCATGAGTCCAAGCCCCCCCACAACACCTCGTCAGACATTTTTGAAATTTATTTAGAAATTTATCAAGTAGGCCTAATTATTTAGTTATGTAATCAATTTTATTTTTCTATAAAATCACCATAGTTGAATTATGAAAAGTTATTTCACTTTTCCCCATCAGGTTAAAAATAGTCACATTCAGTTTTATTGCATCTAAAATACTGAAGTCTGCCAAAAAAAATTAACCACAATGTGCAAGTTATTTTTATGACTTTTATTTTGAAATACAAAGTCAGTATTGTATATTAGAAAAAAAACACATCGTATTTGCAAATAACCCCATATATACATATATCTTTCCAGATCTCCCAATCTCACACTAAATAAACAAAAACATGGGATCATCCAAACAAGTGGTCCTCTTGGAAGAAAAGAGAAAAAGAAACAACTTTACATCAACCTTTTTCTTCACACTGACAAAACATATTCATGTCCTACTTGAGGAAATACTCTTGTCCTGTTATAATTTGAATTTCTTCCAAATGCAGCATCGTTTCTCTCTCCTTTTCCTAAAGCTGCCGCCCAGTCCTGAAAAGATGCCTCTTTTCAGGCATCTTCCAGTTGCTTTGAAGTGTGTATATTTCTAATTGGAGACTGAAAATATGACCTCGGCATCCTCAGTGGTAGCTACAGGATCACAAGAACCCTTTGATGTGCATCTCTTGGACAAAATGTCTTCAAATGTGGGTTTTCATGCATCAGTCCTTTGGTACTGGACGTGGTTAATATCATTTGTGAGATAAATGATACGATTATGTATTATCCTTTAACTTTAGTAGTATTAGTACAAATTAAACAACATCTTAAAAGAATATCAACAACATAATCCTGCAGAGATATTCAAATCCTTACAGCAATATTACATTTGGTTATAGAGTCTCTCTGTAAATCAGTATTTTCTCCGAACCAGACAGTTTTTGTCTGATTTGTGATGCTTAGATAGTTTCCCTGATATGATGCCAGCTTTAGAGGCGCTCAGCTGAAGGTTAAAGAAGCAGACTACTCTTCTCACATCAGTCAGCAGCTTCAGTCTGCAAGGAGGTGTGAAAAATGCTTTTATTTGTCATGAGACACCACCAAGCATTTAAAATTTCCTACCACAAAGTGACATACCCTCATTTAATGATCTCATTTATAACGCTCACCATCAAGGAAATGACAAAGCAGACACATTAGTATAAATCAGTGTGTTTATTTAGCGTTTTAATAATTTACGAATGTTGAACAGTGTGTTTGCTCCTCTGGTGGGCCACCATGACCTTACAGTATCTTTGAAGTGATCTAAAGCCTGCCTCGCACTTCGTCTTGGGAAACACAGATAAAATACAGATTACATCGATGACGGTCGGCCTCTCCTGCCTTGTTCGATCCATCGAGTGGGAGACGTCAGTCTAAGGCACACATAGCTTAATAAGCAGAGGCAACATTCCTGAGTGGCCTCTAGGACAGAAATTAGCAGCTCACATCAGTCTCTATGGAGACTGCAGCCTCTACAAGCTTAATGCACTTTCATTTAAAACTAAGGCCGACTAGGTGTATGATTCATACTCTCAATTGAATCTAGGCTACACAGATCACAGACCGCTGTGCTCTGAAGCTAGTTATACTCTCATTATCCAGTCTGTGTACCAGTCCCACAGGCGTTGACAGAGGTTAATCCGTTACGTTGTGTAAGTCCGTCTGTGGAAGTCGCCTGCAACGAGAAGAGTCTGAATCACCAAGTGTATCTGTTCTGGTCCTGCTGGTGGTTCGTGCTATGGTGCTTTAGATTCGCCCTGTTTTTCTTTGTAGACCCGCAGAATGGCCTCACACACAAACTGGAACTGACTCTGAAACACACAACATAGAAAATGCTTTTGACTATGGAACAACACTGCTGTTTTTGAACAGGTTTTTAATTCTATGAAAAGAACATATCAACAAAGAGCAGTTGTTGTCTGTGAAACCAAAAGCCTCATATCGCTCATTCTCCTGTGTCATAGCATTCCTTTGTTGTTCGAAAGCTATTATAACATAAATGACTCACAAAGTTGCACTGGGAAACATGCTTCATCATTGTAATGGTAATAACCACAAATGTTTATTTTAAGGCAATCCCACAGACACCGCCCTGCTGCAGTTACAATCACTAACACCGAGTGCGTTATTAATATGCAGCTGAAAACAGTCCTCCAAAAATACTTCCGCTGTTTTAGTTACATTTCTTAAAAACTGCAGTACCAGGCTGTTTAATAGATTACCAAGCCTGTTTTTTTTTTTTTTAACAGGACTAATGCCACGCTAGCTGCTCTGAGAGGCTGCACACAGGCACAGCAGTGCTTAGAGTTAAATGCTAACATCAGCATGCTAACTTGCTGCACAATTATTCATAATGGTTTCTATTTTCATCATCTAAGTTTAGTGTGTTAGCATGCTAACATTAGCTGAGTAGCACTAACGCACTAAAGTACAGGCAGTAGGATTATTAGTCTTGCAGGTATTCGGTCAGAAACAAAAGTGATGACGATATATCTTGTGGGGGACGTTAACCCGTGCTCCAGATTTCATGGCAAGTTCTTGAGACAAATGTCAAATTAATGGCGGTGCCACAGGAAAAGTCAGAGGTTTGCCGTGGTTGATAGTATATGTCATCTTGAAATAATGAATGTCTGTACAAAATTTAATGGTAAAGCATCAAATACTTGTTGAGGATAGACCAACTGACCAACACTGCCATCCATAGAGCCATGCTGCTAGCATCACTAAAAATATAAATATTTGTGGCAACTCCATCTGCTGAGGAAGACTGTGTGACACAATCGAAAGCTCTGGAACAGCTACTGAGTGGATGTGGGGAGACTGATTTGAGACAGACAGGGTAAGGATGCTGGAATATTAAGAGACAGACACATTGTAGGTTTTGGTCTTTTCATGGTATTTGTTGCCAGTGTTATGTTTCAGCATATGTTGCCTTAACACAGAGTTTTATTCTCTGACTGAGCATGTTTTCCATCGCTGCCAGAGACACACACACAAACACATGAGGGAAACCTGAGGAAGTGTTCCATCAGCACAAAAACATCAAAGAGAAAAAGCCGCAGGGACTGGATCTCTTTTCAAAATAAGGGTGATAGTGGTAGCAGCAGTGCCCAAAAAGCAGGCATGTGATTGGAGGGTTGCCATATTCCCAGCACTACCTCCTACCAAAGCAACGAGTAACACTTTCCTCTCCCTCCACAGATACCACTGAAGTGCTACAGAGCACGGCCTCCAACTTCCGCCTGCTCCACCTCATCAGCCATCATAATGTGGCTGTCACATTAATGAAGGTTAAAGATGAAGAGCCGACAGATGTCAAAAACTGAGACAATGACCTTTAAAAAGTAATTTTGGCCACACTGAATTTTACAGCAGGTCTCCTCTCCTTACATTCTTTATATGGTATTTTTAGAGCAACTTCAAATGATCAACATTTTATTTTTAAATCTTCCAGAGGCTGATCTTCATAAAACTTAATTTCTAATATTTCAAACTAATTACAGTGTTCCTAAAGACATTTAAAATGAATGGCCGGTGCTGAGCCAAGCGACAGCAAGTGGCTAAAATGTTGGACAAAAACGCAGACACTTTAAAAGAAGCAGCCCTGCAGCACTTGTGTTCAATATTAAAACAAAAATGAAATAAAAATCTCTCCAACTGCGACAAGCTCCGAAAACTTTCTGATGATGTTTACCTGATGGATAATCTTATAAAATCAACTTAAACACGATGCAAAAGACTGAATATTTTTCAGTCCACATGTAGACAGACCATCCTGGAACTTCTGATGATTTAAGGTTTGTACTGAAATCTGCTGTAAGATTTTTATAAAAATACAATTATTACTGAGGACAAATCTCTCTGGATTAAGGTTGTCATATATCAATACAAAATTAATTAAATGATGGAGAGAACATCATTTGTTAAATATAAACTGAGCTTAAAAGCAGAATTCCTTGCTCTGTGTCTCTGTACCGTGGTCTGAATCATCATGGCTCTCTGATCTCTCAGTGTTTTGACGATGTCCAGCGGGAGGACCGGCTGACCCCCTTCCAACAGAGTCAGTCCCGTCTCCATGGTGATCAGAACACCTGTCCGTCCAATCCCAGCACTGAAAGAGTGATTCAAAAGCAAACAATGTGTGTACAGTAGAGGCTGGTACAGTGCATGCTGACAGTGTTTCATTAGAGAGTGCATGTGTGTGTGTGTGTGTGTGTGTTACCTGCAGTGTATCATTAGTGGTTCTTCACCTCTCCTCCTCTCCCTAACCGAGCTGATGAACAGCAGGAAGTCTGAAGGGTCATCGGGTACGCCGTGGTCCGGCCACGCCACATACTGCAGGTGTGTGACTGCGCGATCCTCGCCCAGCTAACACACACACACACACACACACACACACACACACACACACACACACACACACACA
>JAQFJA010000025.1:12938712-12949939 GCA_029874485.1 Naso brachycentron | reverse complement strand
AAATGTTTTTTTAAAAAAAAAAAAAAAAAGAAGTGAAAAAAGCTCACATTCATTTGTTAATCTTATTGGCTGCATTTAGTGAGCTGCTCACCCAAGTATTTCGAGTTGGATTCAGCAGGTTCGGTCTTAAAGTCAAATGGAATCAGCCCGTCAAAGTTATCCAACCTGCGTGAGGAGAGAGAAAAGAGGGAAACTATCAGCTATTGCAAGGAAATCTTTTAAAACACTGTGTAAAAATGTCTCAGCTCTTGTCAACAAGTAGAGGGAGTGTTCAGACAAAGGCTAGGGGTGGATTAAGTAATGTAATTTTGGAGATAACAATATCTCACCACTGCAATTACTACTTCAGTGCTGGATCCACGTCTATAGGAGCTATCTGTTTTAATTTCTTCTAAGAATATTTGCCATGTAGGATAGAATAAATTCCCTAAGTCTGTTTTGACTGGTTGCAAATTGGTGCATCAGGTCAAGGTAAAGACACAGGAGACATATTAAAAAATGCATTAGTGCTGATTCTGTCTTAACTGTATTCCAACATTTATTACAAAATCTATTTAAATGTCTGAAACTGCAGTTCTTATAGGTTGCATTATACGGTTTAAAGTTGTGTGCCGAGTCTTGTACATGTCACATATGCTGAGACTGTTTTGTTTTCAGATAATCCTGCAGGTGTTTTAATAGTTGCACTTGGAATTTGCCTGCAAATATTTACATTACATTGAAACTCCATTTGGTTGAACTAAAACATTTCTGGACCTCATGTTCTGCTTCTTTATGACAGGCTGTTAAAGAGCCAACTGATCATGGCAGACTTGGGGTACATACAGTTTGATAATGATGCTATGAATAGCTGGTTTGCGTGCGCATGCGTGTGAGAGACTCTCACCTGAAGGCACCGAAGCACACACTCCCAATCATGTAGAAAAGAGAGTAAAATATGAGCAGACACAGCAGTAGATTGAAGAGCACGGTCTGTGGTGTTGAGACACAAGGGGAGACAATATTTCACAATACAGGATGTAGTCTGAGTTGTCGGCAACTCCGCATATTTTCCATGAAACGAAACATTACCAAACACTAACCTGGAGCTGCCTTACATATGATAGGCTACCAGGCTGCAGGGGGAGGGATGTGCGCTGTGGGTCCAGGCAGCGACTCTGTTCTATCTACTGCAAAACCTGAGCTGCTGCATTCATTTGGACCGTAATAAAGGAGAAAATCTGTATTTTTCTATTTATGCACTACACAAAACAGGCATCAGGCACAACGACACAGTCTGTCATATCAGCATGTAGGCTATTTTATCGCACAATCCCGATTAACAGATCACAGACACGCCTGATCAGGCAGGGAGGCGTCTGCTAAATCGTGTCACATTAAACTGGCCCTCTTACCTTCGAGTCGACCGCTTTTCCTTTGAATGCCATCTCATGGTTTCGCTCTTGATGCTTTTTTTTTTTTTTTTTTTACAAAACAAACCAGGCTGCAGCAAGACACATCGACCCTGTTAATCCTGACAGAAAGTGGACGTCTTCCGCCATCTAGCGACGAGCTCCGGACACGAACCTGCGCCGCCGCTTCCACAGCCGAGCTGAACTGAACTCATTTCACCTCCCATCAGGGCGGCCTTTGTTGACTCAAATAAAGACTTATCTCACTGTGTACCTGTTTGCTGGCATCTGAATACACAACCACGAATACTGTAACGATTGTGTGCATTTCCATCACGTTTTTTGACGGTCTACGAGATATGGAGCCTTGTTATACTGTACAAAGCACAGCCGCCTTATGTGGGAGGGATTCCCGAATACTGCAGGATGGCTGGAGATCATTTGGAAGAACATGGGCATCTGTACCAGCAGCGACCAGTTATAAAATAGCCTACTAAAACCAAACCACACACGCTAGGCAAGGAAGAAGTAGCATACCCACAGTAATCTCACGATTGAATTAAATGGATTAACTGTCACATTGAAACCATAAACCATATATCCACAAGCCTGTAAGTGCTAAAGGGGGAGATAATACAACGTCTACTAACCTGGCTTTTGTGCTGTTTACTTTCGGCTACCATATAGCCCCGCAGTTGTAATTTGGCGTGATAAATGTGGTGGTTTGTTTGGGTTTGATTAGGCTTTTATCAAAATGTGCATTAGTCTCATTCGACTTAATTTAACGTTAATTTACCGGGTCTGATAGATCTCCCACGCACCAGCCAACCTAACGGTAGATGTGTTCTGAACGTTAAAGCTGTCCAGCCCGCGTGTATAGAAACGTATTCGGGTCGTTTTTAGTTGAAAATGTCACTTCGGTAGTTTTACAGGCCTGAGTATTTAATCCTACTGTTAGCACCGGCGTGCACAAACTGCTTATCGCATATGATCGGATTCTCTCCACATAAAGTGGCTGTTTGACGATCCTGGAGGGTTCAAAGTGGGGAGAAAACAGGCAGTTTAACTGGAGAGGAACCAACCGCTCTTCAACGGTAACGTTAATGGAAGACACTGCGGTTCCTGCGCTCCATTGATACACACTCGTACTTCTTGAGGGAAATACTTCTGAGGCTGTTGCGAGCGAAAGGGGGGGACGTGAGCTCCAGTCCATCGGTAGTATTCGTTGTACTAGAACTGAGCTGAGTTTTGGGCGTGTTACAAGCGCAAACAGGCCTGGTATTGACCACCGATAGTAAACTGAACTTTTCCTAGACCCAAAGTTGTCAGGCAGCGCATCTTACACGCATGCGCATCGTTCTATCCAGCTCTAAATAAGAGTTAAAACAGAAACGAGGTGAGTTCCACATTTTTTTAAACACTACGGGCGTTAATACTCATTTATTGCTATTAACAGTGGCGAATTTTGAAAAACCGGCCTTCGTCTTGCCAATTAGCGTTAGTTCACGTTATTTCCACTCTGATTTAAAACGGCGACAATAAATCGTTTTTTTCAAGTTTCTATTGAAGAAATTAATCAAGCAACAATGTTGAAGCTCGTAACAGTAGCGCGGTGTTATTGCGAGTGATTGTGTTATTATGCGGAATATTGGCGTTTTGCAAAATGCGTTTTCCTATTGTTATTAACCGGGAAACTTATTTATTACAGATTGTCCTTAGCTGGCTGCATCCAGTCACAATGCTACGGCTAGCTGTCTAGCAACCCTCAGTGCAGTTGAACGGAGTGGAGCTAACTGGCTGTTAGCTTCATGTCAGCGCTAGCTAGCAACCTGGGCTGACATTCCGTGACAAGGGGAAAGTGAAGAAAATAACCCGAGTGAAGGAAAACATTCAGTCAGTAAATTACAGCGCAAGCATTTGCTTTTGTTCGACGCGTAGCGGCTTTGCATGATTTGTTTAAATAGGTAACTTGAGTAATTTACATAGTTTAAACGTGTTGGTGGCCTCTTCCTATGCTCCGCCATTTTGTATGAGACGAATGCTAATCATGGGCGCTCTAACACTTTATTTATGGCTAGAATAAAACTGGGGTATTAAGTGCAAAGTCAAACTTAATCAAGATCTATTAGCTTTAGGGTGTTGTTTACTTTTCATATGGTTATCGCCCGCATGCAAACGGAAAACATACCAAAATTCAGTGTTGAACATGCGTCAACACTAAAACGTTATATCGCAATATTAGTCGGATTAAAATGCTGTTAAGTTTGACAAGTCAGTGCAGAAAACAGTGTTCTTTTTAAAATTGATAATCAGATGACCCTCTCGCTTGTTCATAGCCGGGCAAACAGTCGGTTTTAGGAGATACTGTTAAAACAAGGAAAAGATAAACTTGTGTGGTTCACTTAAAGTTGAGACATCTTTCCTCATGTTTGTCAATGGTCCTGATGCAGGTTCACTCTAATGGGGCCGTTTGTGCACGTATTTTCCCGGTAGTTGACCAGCAAAACAATATTATTATTGACTGTTTTGTCTGAAATCGAAGTGCATGGTGTATCCTACAAGCCAGCACACAGTCGCCATCTAGCGGTGATGTTGAGCAGTGCTGTTTACAAGTGCAGGTAGAAACTGCATTTGTCGTTGGGGGCAGTTAGTAGGAAAAACGATACAAGGAGGCTGCTTCACTGTAATGATCATCCACATTTAACATATTACACTGAGAACAATGCTTTAACTTAGGTCCATGACTGGGACTGTACATTACTGCTCAACCTTTGACCAATAACCTGTTAGTGTATGATAGCTGTTTTTTGACTCTTTATTTGTCTTTGCAGGTTTCTGATAGCAGAGGAGTGGGAATGACTGACACTCCACCCAGTGATGGCCCCTCCCAGGGAGCTGAGTTCGACATGATGGGTGCTCTTGACTGGAAGGACGGCATTGCAACACTGCCAGGAAGTGATATCAGGGTACGAGAGAGATTCATGTTCTTCTCCAAGATCATCTTTGATTTTGTGTATGTTTGTCTCTGATCACGCACAGACTGGGCCTCCCTTAAGTTTGAAATGAAACACATTTTCAAACGTCCACGCAGGATATTAAATCAGAATCGGGGTGGCACACCACCTTGGCTCAACTGGACACCCTGATGAGATTATCTGTTGTTTTCACTGTGTTTTTCAGTTCCGTATGACAGAGTTTGGCACTCTTGAGATTGTCACAGACCTAGAGGTCAAAGGGCAGCAAGCTGAGTCTAACTGTGAGACCTTGGACCCAGCACAGTCTCACACTCCCACCCCTCCACCAGAGGGCCAGTCACAGACCAGTGCAGCCGCAGCTCCAGCCAGTCAGAGTCAGCCTGGATCATCTCAAGCTAAAGGTATGACAGGGCAAGTTTAACCCTTACAGAACTGTAGTTGTAAAGAATTGCAGTGTTTATGTTTATGCTCTCCCTGTGTTTTGCACAGTGATCACTCTAAGATTCAGCTCTCCTCTCTGCTTTGTCCTCCAGTCCCTGGTCCTGTGCTTCTGTCTTTAGAGGAGGGCCCCAGTATGGAGGGCCCCAGTGTGGAAGTTGGTCCCAGTGTTGAAGTCGGCTCTAGTGCAGACATGGGCCAAAATGGCGAGCTGTCAAGGTGCCGGGCCTGTGGTGGCCGTGTTCCCCAAGATGCCCTCTTTCAGGGCAAATTCTGTAGCTCCATGTGTGCTCAGCCCTCTAGTGGCAGGTGAAACAAAACATCTCACATCTTGTATTCTCCTGCACCTCTCTGTTGATCTTCATTGTGTTGTTGTTTCATCTTGAGCCAAATCTTTTTTTTCCCCACAGATCATCTCCAGGGGAGGCGAGGGAGAGTCAAGCAGTTGAAGGTGAGAGGCTGGGCAAACGTGTGCGCAAAAAGAGGAAGATCTATATGGACTCTGGTGATGAAGAGGAAGAAAACCAAGAGGAACCAGAGGTAAAGAGCATTTTCTTTGCATTTTTCTCCATCTTGTTCCCTTTCAGATCTGCAGGCCACTCAAGTGTTCTATAATATTGTTGTAATTACTACTGTTTGCAGAGTATCATCTGTTTTTTTTCTGTTCTCCTAATTTCTGTCTTTAACTTAAAAAAACACACAAGATGAGTCAGAAAACAACTTGATAATTCAATTTATTAACATTTCTCTTATTTCACCTTTTGTAGGAAAAGGCAAAGACAACCAAAGGCAGAAGAGGTGCCAAAATGGCCAAACTCGGTAAGTGAGTCTACAGCCACGCACAGTGTTTTTGAATCCTATTTTAAAAAACACACACACACCAGTTCAAGGCTTTTACCAATCTGAAATACAACTAACAACATTTTATGTCTTAAATTCTGTTTTGTAAGAAATTCTGCATTCTTAGTTGTTTCGTCAGTGAGAACTGAAGTCATAGCTCGGATAAAAGTTTTTCAAATTTTCTGACTGACATTTGTAAGAGTCTTAAAATATTTTTACTCCAATTTCTGAAACTTAATATCACCCCATGTCTGTGAGAGTGACCTGTAAGGATTAATGGGAGTTTATTAAGACATAAATTATTGCCACCTCAAGGGACATGATGGGAGTTTATAGTTTAAGCATTAATTTGGTTCTGTCAACATTATAAGCATGATTACACATAGAATAATAGGTTGGATTTTGCTTCTTATTATTAGTTGTATTCACTTCTGTATGAAAATACAAAATCATTGTCACATTGTCATTTAAACCAAGAGATGTAAATGAAATAAAAGTCAAACTTAAGGAAGAGGTGTACTTGAATCTGTTTCTCATGAATGTGATGTGATGGGAATCCTCATGAACCAACTACAGTCTTTAATATTCGTTTTTATTTTTTTGTGTGACCAACCCTCAGTGACTGCCCCAACCAATAAGAAACGGGCATGGAGCTGGCCTGCTTACTTAGAAGAGGAGAGGGCCATCGCTGCTCCTGTTAAGCTATTCAAAGAGGTATTTTTTTTCCCAATGTACACTGGCCAAGTTTTTATATTTTTTTTTCAAAACAAACAGATGGTTTTGTTTATTTTGTCTCAGATTAGCCAGTTCATGATTGTGCTGCGATGAACGTTTGTCTTGCAGCATCAGTCGTTTCCTCAAAGCAGGAACAGTTTTAAGGTGGGAATGAAGCTGGAGGGCCTGGATCCGTCTCACCCGTCTCTGTTCTGTGTACTCACTGTTGCAGAGGTATGTGACTATTATGGGGTATAGTTATCTGTGGCTTTGCTTCTGCAAAAAATGAAACACAGCGCATAATGAGTCCCTGTTCATCATAAAGAGTTTCCCCTGACACTCACATGCTGTCTTTCCAGATCCAAGGTTACAGGTTGAGGCTCCATTTCGATGGTTATCCAGAATGCTATGACTTCTGGGCCAATGCTGACTCGTGGGATATAAAGCCAGCTGGCTGGTGTGAGAAGAATGGACACAAGCTTTTGTTGCCTAAAGGTAGTCACACAACACAAATGGACACATCCATCCACAACTTCTGACAGCCTTGCTGACTGAGTTTGTCTTGTAGGTTGTAAGGAAGGAGAGTTTAATTGGAGCATGTATGTGAAGAACTGTAGGGGTCAGCTGGCCCCAAAACACCTTTTCAAGAGCCTCAACACAGTGAGTACTAAGAACATGCAGTCTGTAGCTCTTCAAGTCCTCATCCTTCAAGTTTTGTTATTAAATTCAGGCTCTGTAAGTGCTAAATGTGTGTTTTGTTGTTTTTTTTTTTTATTATAGTCTGTAACTCCATCTGGATTTAGAGCAGGGATGAAGCTGGAGGCTGTCGACAGGAAGAACCCGTCGCTGATATGTGTAGCAACTATTGCTGCTGTTGTTGATAACCGACTGCTCATTCATTTTGACAACTGGGATGACACATATGATTACTGGTGAGAGCCTGGCTTCAGCTCAAATAGCTGGTATGATTCAGACTTATGTCCTGTCCACTTTAAGGACTGCTGTCACTTTAAATCTAAATAAAATTTATCGTATTTAATGTCTACGGGACTTGAGCATTGTGCCCTTGAATTTTCGGTATGGAGAGTTTGGAAAGTTCTCGGAAACTAGTGTGGACATGGGGCTGAAAGACTTGAAATATACAGTCATACGTAACTGCGGAGTTTATGCAGCTAGAACACATTTGAAAAAAGACAAAAACTGATACTTGTTGCCTTAAGTTGCTTTTATTGTGACTATCAAGGTGTGATGCTAGCAGTCCATACATCCATCCTGTGGGCTACTGTGAAGAGGCTGAGCTAACTCTGACCACTCCAGCTGGTAAGACACAGACCAAGACTAACGTGGGTCAGTATAAACTACTTTAATATCCTGTAGGGTCTAAATAAAACAGAATCTAACGTAATCCAAAATAAATGCTAATTAAAACGTAGAAGCTGAAAAAAAGATTGTTCGCTTGTGTTTTGCTGTGTTTTTCTATAGAAAGTATTATAAACATTTCTGTTGTTTCTCAAATATTTTTATGAGTGTATATAAATTAAATATGTCAAAGAAATATCAAAGCTAATTTTATGAGTACATTAATGTTAAAATAATTGTACTGTCACTTCCTGTGTATGTCTGGATTGTAGTTTTTGATCCACAGGACGTGTCAACAGACTGTTAATGTGTGACCTGTCAGCAGTCACTGATAGATCTAATGAGTCTTTATTCCCTCATCCCAGAATATAAGCAACCCAAGAGTTTCTCATGGGAGAAATACCTTGAAGAGACGGGCACACAAGCTGCTCCTGCTCGGGCTTTTAAACCGGTATGATTAAACGAGTGCATAAGACTTTATTATTTGTACAATCACAGTCTAGATATAATCCTGTGAGTTTTGTTCTGCCCTATACTTGCAGCGACCTCCGCATGGCTTCCAGATTGGAATGAAAGTTGAAGCTGTTGATAAGAGGAACCCAATGCTCATCCGTGTCGCAACTATAGCGGACACAGACTACCACCGACTAAAGGTTCAAGATGTCTCCACATCAAGATGTGTGTGGCTTGCTCTCTGCTAAGCTTAGGTCTGATTTGTGTTTTCCAATTTTTCTCGCCTAGATTCATTTCGATGGTTGGAGTTCAGAGTACGATTATTGGGTGGAGACAGACTGCCCTGATCTGCACCCTGTGGGATGGTGTCAGAAAACTGGACACCCACTGCAGTACCCCAACGGTGAGACACAGTCCTTCAGTCTGTCCCAGCTAAAACCTAGTGAGGTTAAACAAGGTTTCTTTGTAGAACGATCCAAAACTTTACTGAATTATAACAGATGAGTTGGCACATTTATTTAACTCGCAGATGCGGGTGGCGTAAGGAACCTATAGTGACTCAAAATGGAAACGGTCATGCAGTTGTGTGTTGCAGTTTCATAGTTTTTATTAAAGGAGAAGTTCTTTTTTTTTTGCACTTTAAGATTTCTAATAACGATAATTACAATCATACGATGTTCTGCAGCATTATTATGACGAACGGCGTAGTCCTGAGAGCTAGAACTGATCGCTGACATTAGCGCTGGCTGAAAACAGCTGTTAACAATGGTAGAGCATGTGCACTCAGCTCATCTGTCGAAAAATACAACAAACACTTGTTTTAAAAGACATGAAATTTGCCGAATGTTTAATGATGTCGGCGAACGTATAATGATGTCCTCTCATGTTCCAACACTAAAACACAGATTTAAAGAACAGCATAAAACCTTAAACGGCATTTAACCATCAACGGCTGTTTAATTGTTTAGTGAAGCAGCTGAAGGAGCCGTTTCTGGGTTGTATATTGTTGTGTAACTTCCTGTTACATTGTCAAAATATGAGGGGACACTACTAAACATTTGGTGAGTTTCACGTCTTTTAGAAAGAGCAGTTGTTGTATTTTTCAACAGACTGGCTGAGTGCACGTTCTTCTGTTGTTTTCAGCCGTTTTTAGTCAGCGGTGACGTCAGCAATGAGCTCCAACTCTCAGGGCTGCGCCGTTTGTCATGATAATGCTTCAGAACATCGTATATGATTGTAATGATCCTTAACACTCCTCTGTCTGTGTGTGTGTGTGTGTGTGTGTGTGTGTGTGTGTGTGTATTTCAGGCTCCAGTGATTTATTGACTGCCCCAGGACAAGGATGTCCCACCCCAGGATGCAACGGGGTTGGCCACATCCGAGGACCTCGTTACGGGACCCACTACACGTTAGTCATTCTTTCCCTCTCACCACTTCAGAGTGGCCAGGACACTCTTGTAAATGGTTAAATAAATTTAAATAAATAAATGTATTTGATATTGTTTGCTACTCATATCAGCCATATTTTGAAAACAAATTTGTCTCAGTAATCTCTTACTCTTACTTCTAATTTTTGCTCCAACTTTGCTGCATTTATCACTGGCTTGAACAACATATTAATACTTAAATCTCAAATCATTTTGGTCAATGTCTGGGCATTGTGTATGTAAGGAAAAGAAGAAGCCTCAGTGTTCTTTAATGTCACTAACACTTGTGTGGGCTGCCGGCAGTGTAACTGCGTTGTGTTTGTGTGTGGGAGTTCTGCTGAGTCTTTTGTGTAATTTTCTGGTTGGTTTCATTTCTGTTTGTTGTAACCTGTTGAATTGTGGAGTTCAAAAGTAAAACAGACAGAAACTAGATTTCTGTCTCATTCTCATTGTTCTGAAACTGTTGCTATTGTTTGATTCCTGGGTAAAGTTTGTGTGTCTTTGTGTGTGCAGGCAGGTGAGCTGTCCCTACTCAGAGATGAATCTGAATAAAGAGGGCTTGTTGCCAGATCGCCTCAGCGGGGAGCGGCCCCTCGCCCTCAGTGGACCTCATCCTCGCGGGCGACGCCCCGATCCTCAAACCAACACTACAACACAGACCTCCTCATCACCAGACCAGCCGGAGGGAGCTGAAGACTCCCAGAACAGGTTTGCTGCTGATCGCGTACAAGGCTGTCAGTCCACAAAAAAACAGCTTGAACACACTTAGAAAGCCGCAAATGCTCCCAAGAGAACTGCGATCAGTGTTTTGCATACAACTCTATCCAGTGGTCTGGATCTGAGAGCAGGTTATCTGTGTTGCTAGGAAACCAGTGACAGTGGAAGCTGAGCGTTCAGGACGCAACAGCCAGTCAGAGCCACCGGGTGGAGCCAGTGAGCAGAGCCACAATGGAACGAGGCCTAAACGGTACAGTCATGAAGCCATTGAATCATGCTGTGTGCACTGAAGTTCCCTGCAGAAGATGCTGTGTTAGACATAAACTTTTACCTTGTATGTTGTTGCTTTGTTCAGGACTGCTCCACCTCCCAAGTACTTGAAAATGCACTATGTTAAAGAGGAGATTGGCGATAGCAAAGGTACATTTGAATGTAAAATGAGAAAAGATAAAGCATGTAAATCACGACCACGCTCCTCGCTGACAGTGACCACCCTCCTCTTGCCTCCCCTCAGCCTCTCCAGACGCCATCTCTCTCCAGCAGGCCCTCCACGAGTCTGTGTTTTCCCCTGGCATCTCCTCCTCTCCCCCACACCGGGTGGCCCTCTGCTGGGACAAACACTGCCAGCTGCTGCCTGAGGTCCTGGGGCTGACTGCCAAGAGAGTGGCCACTTGGAGCGCTGAGGAGGTCAGACATGCCTGCACACTGACACCGCGCCAACACATGAAAAGCAGACATACTCCTCATTCACTCATCCATCATGAAGGCATCTTGTTGTTCAGGGAAACTGTGACTCTGAATATACAAGGAGAGCTCTCCTGGTTGTTAGGCATGGTGGATAAACATCTATTTACTCAAGCATTCTGAACTGGACAGCTTGACAGGTTGTTGTTCTTTGTTTATCAGGTGGCGG
>JAQFJA010000025.1:12910250-12920375 GCA_029874485.1 Naso brachycentron | reverse complement strand
ACTAATATTTAATCACAACAAACTCTACCTACACACATTAACGGAGTTGCTTTCATGCCAACGATTATTGTATCAGAGTGGGAGTCCTGTGTTAAACACTGGGACCTGGAAGTAAACAGTGAGGCACACAAACCTTGTGGAGGGAAGTGCTCCTCTCGAGGACTGTGTTCTGCAACTGTGTCATTACTGCCGTCTCCATGTCTGAGAAGCAACAAGTATACCGTCAGGAGAGCCCTCAGAGGTTGTAATTTTAAAATATCAGGCACAGAGCTATCAGATAGTAGTTTACTGCTTGTAAGAATGTTAAAGACCTCTGATGTCACAGTGCAAGTCTCCCAGGAGGTCGTCAAGCTCCTTGGTTCTCCGGCTGCGGTAGTGCAGACGGTCTTCTGACAGAAACTACCTCACAAAGAAACAGCAGAGTATAACACACACGAGAATTTGTTTTTGTAAAGACCACAAACATAAAACAATGTTGACATTCTGAAAACAAAATAAAACAAACCATAAAATCAAGCCCCTCTATCTCAAAATCCTCTTTTTCCACCATGCTGGGCAGGCGAGGGACAGAGAGGAGGAATCCAATCTGTAAGAATTAATCATTTATAACTGTTATATGCTGTGTATTTATCCCAGCCACTGAACAGCATATGCGGGCTGTGCCAGATGAGTAAATAAAAATTTAATTGTTGAAACAGATAAACATCAGCTGGACCAGAGGGATGTAGATAACGCAGCAGGATGGGATGCGTGCATCCAGGTGTTCCAGCTCTCTTCTGGCTACATCTGTCAGGAAGTCGGACAACCCCATCATCCTCCTCTTCTCTGTAAGAAAGAGGGGGCCACCACATAAACTTATTATACGGCATGTCCAGTTTTGACTCCAGACTGAAGGAACTTACTCTCGTCAATTGCTGGGTCCACATTTGGTTTTATGGTAAAGCGGCTCTCAGCTATGCTAGTTTCAAAGTCCACCTACATGATCAAAAACCGAGATAAACTCATTAGAACTCAACGGTCTGCAAAACAATGGTAAGCAACTGAGCATGGCAACAAAAGCCAGCAGATTTCTCAGATCTGCAGCTGTGTATTAATGTGTGTGTCTCACTACTCGGCTGATGAGGGAGGCAATGTAATGGAGGTCATCAGAGAACCCTTCACTGATGTCACGAAACAGTTGAATGGACTGAGGCAGGTGTCGCACTGTGTCCCTGATACACACCGCACTGTACAGTGTCTGACAAACACACACACACGCAGCATTTTGTACACATTCAACAAAACCTGTCTTGTAACTAAGGGTTGTATGGAAATACTGTAGCTCCAACCTTGTAGAGACTCTGCCAGTTGGTCACTTTGGTTTGAGAGAGAGACATCCTGCGCAGAAGAATCTAACACACACAAACGCGCGCACACACACACACACAGGCTGGGTTCATAATTTCTATGTTCAGGTGGTAACAAAGCAGGTAAGAGGATAAATGGTGATAGAAGTGGAGAAGAAGTAGGTCACTGGTCAGAGTCGTTACTGGTATGTTACTGATGTTGCGTAGCGAGAACTGCAATGTGCTCAGTGCGTCAGAGTTCCGGGGTGATGTGAAAAAACGTATAACTTCCTGTCTCCTGTGTAACACTGCCAGGTCCAGCGTTGGCCGCAGAAACCACTGGCTATGAAATGACAGGACATCACTTACACTTACGTTACTCTGACAAAACAAATAGTACAAACAAGCAAACTTGAAATCCTCAAGTCTGTGAGAATAACCAGAAGTGTCAGAGTTGACCATTTGTCTTGTGTACACAAAAATATTGGTTTTGTAAAGAAAGAAGGCAGAATTAGATAAATAAACATTCCCACAATAATCATAGCATGGAATTAAATCACATAATATCATTCGTTACAGCTCCAAAAACAGATGATGCATTATGCTGGAAAAGGTGACACATTTATCGTGTTGCCATAGATACGGGCAGCTTTTTGAAAACCTTGAAATTCCTCTGACAAACACAAATCGTCTGCATGAATCCCAAAATAGCAGTAAATGTAAATACATGACAAAAGCTTTATTTCATCTTTGTTGCATTAGTAGAGCTCATTCATTTTAACCAGATAGTTATGATAATATAGCTGTTATATTTTGCATTATTGTATTTCACGTATGATGTATTTCCTGACATTGTGGTAAGTAACCAGTTTAGTTTAACTAGATGATAAGAACTTTTTCTAATAGAATTCTAACATTTTCCTCTAATGTAGGAAAAGGCATTTGTTACTTTCAGTGTGTAATTGGGGTTTCTCACCGTAGCATTCTAGATCCAAACTTGCACCTGCAGCGGTTCAGTATCCCTGCGACAACCAATAAGAACAAGTGGTTCACATGAACACCATTTAATAAGTACGTGATAATGTTCCAGATTTGCTTACTTCAGAGCTGCATACCATAAAGACTGAGTCCTTCCTTTTCGCCCGAATGCAGCTTGTACACTGACGGGTGAAGCTCTGATTTGAAGATCTGCAATACGCTGTCACAAATACAAAATTCTCAGTGATCTCTCAACCACTCTACTCTCTTTTTATGCTTCTTGTGCCTCACATTATAATTAATCTGATTTGAATACCATAGTTGGACTATTTAATACATAATATATACTTATTTACTTAATATTACTATTACTATTTCATGTTTACCGCGATAGTGCCAGATCACAATAACAAATAAAAACTACAGTAAAAATTAAGTAAACATATCACACACTGCTTGGTTATATATAAAATTAGGGCAGGAGAGCAAAACTTAAAGTGAAAGCTACTGGGTCAGTTGTTTTTACGCACAGAGATGAAGGTCAATGTACTAAATAGCCACACTGTAGGTTTTATTAGTAAAATAAAAAACTAATAACAGACCAATGTAAGCTTTTTGGGACATACAGCATATTGGGCATAATTCGTACCTGTAAGTGTCTCGGTCAATACAAACAACACCTTTACTATATTTGAAAGAAACAAATATTTTAGACAAGTAACATTTACATTCAGGGAAACTTCTGCACACATGAGACACATTTTTTGTTCTGGCTGAATGCATTGCAATAAATTTACATATACAATGAAAACATAAATGTATGCCATTACCACTTATTTGAATAAAACTTGTGTAGCTAAATACAGAGAAGCACAAGATCACTTTTCATTGAAAAGGCTTTTTCAATGTCCTCATTACAGAAAATGTGTTATCATAGTGAGTGTAAGTGTGTGAGTGTGCGCAAAGCTACACCATGTGTGTCTTACAGTGTGTAGGCGTGGAACTGTAGGATAGGGACTCCAACACTGCTGTCTTCCAGCTCCACTCCCACTCTCCTCCTGTCCAGACATTTCAGAAGAGCACCCACTGCCCTCAGCTATCCAACAGATGTACACACGCACACACACACACAAAATGATGGCCAATTAATGATTATCTCCTGCAAAAATATAGACTGATAGATAGGATTATATGAAGACAACTAACACACCATCAGGGGTGAGTCAAAGGAGATACAGGAGGAGAGGTAAGACATTTTTTCCCTCTCTGTAATGGAGGCAGGAAGGAAAGGCAGATGGGCAGAAAGTAGCCTTTGCTTTGCAACCTCCAGACCTGCAAAAATCAAAAATGAGTTTGCAATCAATCCGATCATGCAAATTTAATGCAGAAATTGTGCCAAAAATTTTAATGAGGATATCTGGATATTATTAGTGTGTGTCTGCTTACCAAAGTCAACATATGGATAAGTAACCACCTCTGGTCTGTAGTCTGGGTTTGAACCTGGGATACATCAGAGTGTTGTTTTTTGGTTTTTTTTTAAAGAAAAGAGGGAAAATGGTTATTTGCTGCCTTGTGAAACTGTGCATAATAGCTATGCAATCACTTGCCTTTCTTATCACACTAGCTGACAGAAGTGTCAAGCCTTAATCTCATTTCATTCCCTTGACCTAGAAACTAGTACTCTCTTAACATGTCAAAACAAAACTTCCTGTGACTTTTTTTGTTTCTTCTTCCCAAGCTAAGACAATTTTTGTCTCCCAGAACTCACCAAGTTGTTGCAGAAAGCGTGTCATGCAGCGCTCTTGCTTTGCACTAGTTATAATTACCTGGGGATTAACCTCCTGAATAACTAAACAACAATAAAAAAGAAGATACAAAGTAAATATAGCTTAGCAATGCAAGCACATCTCAGTTTATACATATAATTATCATTGCTACAATATTGAAAATTATATTGTGTAACTCTGTATTGTTTACCTCTGGCCAGCAGGTGGAGGTCATCATTGTCAGGAGTGTCTATCATGTAGTGTAAAGAGGAGTTCTCACTATCATAAAAGCCGAGACCCACCTGTCCATGCTGGACTAAAACACTCAGTAAAACCTGGTAAGAAACAAATACAGGAGTGTGTCTGACTACTGCAAGTATTCACTAATATTAGGAGTGTGATGTCTCAGCTCACTGCAGGTGAGTCTTCCTCCTCTTCTTCTTCTTCTTCTATATGAAGGCCTATGCTCGGGCGACCAAAAACTACCCCTTCACCTCCTCCACAACCTTCCAGTGCTGCCATGACCAGTTACGGTAATTCTGGATAAAACAGTCAAATGAGGTTACCACATTAGTGTTCTCACTTACATGAGGTACTTCAGTAAATTTATATAATAAGGCAGACCATTTAAATTGAGATTTCTGGACAAAAACTTGTAGCTAGTTCTCTTGACATTAGCTGTCTAGCTTAGCTAACATTAGCTAACAAAATGAAGTAATTCAGATTAGCCGCCATTTAGCAAGCTAACATTACTGTAAGCTAGCTGCCTTAAGGCAAAGTAACATTAGCTACTACCATATTTAGTTAGCAAACATACTTACAAGAGGTCTTGGACTATTACAGGTAGCTTTGGACCATAAGTAGCATTGTAAAAGTCTGACTTTGGATCAGAGTTAATCAATATTTTCCTTAGCAGCTTCTTGTCAGTTAGCCAGAGAGAGATTGCCCTCACGTGCGCTCTTTTGCGCGCTCTTTTTCCTCCGGCCTTGTTGTCTTGACAACAGTGTCCTGTAAAGCTGTTACAACTCCCGATGTGCTAAACTTTGACTTTGTGATTATCATTAGCTCAAATGAAACAACATACATCAAAGACCGACATAAACATAGTTTAGTCATTATATAAATAACACA
The DNA here is from genome assembly GCA_029874485.1 of Naso brachycentron. Classification (NCBI taxonomy): domain Eukaryota; kingdom Metazoa; phylum Chordata; class Actinopteri; order Acanthuriformes; family Acanthuridae; genus Naso; species Naso brachycentron. The sequence goes on along the minus strand of JAQFJA010000025.1, from coordinate 12,915,175 downwards.
AAACCAAACAGTAGGCAAATTAAAAGTCGACTTTTATGCTGATTCCTTTATTATTTGATATTGGAAAAAAAAATCACATTCACCAGTCTTACTTGTATTTCCTTACCTATTTTAAACTGGCCTACAGAGTGGAACCAATCTTTAAAAGCTCCAGTATTTCATGTAAAATATTTTGTAGGCATAGGCTATTAAAAAGAGTAGTGCAGTTTGCATACTTTAATAGGCCTACTTGAGTAAAAGCAGCATACCACAATGCAAAACCTGCACTGTTTCAATAGTCTACATGTCTTGTTTTTCAAAATTTTACTTGAAAAGTACAGAAGTGTCCAAAAGTAGTCAACAGAAAATATAATTTAAGTAAACACAGTCATTGCACGAGTGTCAGAGTAGTTTAATAGTTTTTGTTTGTTTTTGTTTTTTTTAAAGCAGGAATACATCTGAACAACTTCATGCTGTTGGGTAGTTCAGTCTATAATAAAACATCCTATTTCAGAAGCCAATGTTGTACAAAAAATGCTTTAAGTGCAAGTATCTCAAAGTTGTGTCAAAGTGTCAGCTTACCGTATGGTAGGGCTTTTTTCGGACTTTTTAATTTAAAATTTCTTTTATTGTGATAGTGCCACATTACTGGTAGACTGAGTGTACGTCTTATCTTTGAAACCATTTTTTTTTATTTGGAAAAACATGATAAATATTTTAATAAAAAGCTAAAAGAATTTGGCACTTGAGCAGCTGATAGAAGCCAAGCATCTGAGTCATCTTTGCTTCTCATCTAACCACACAAATGCTTATTAGAAGACACAACTGAATTTCTGTTGTTTCCCATCACTCAGCAATATAGATTTATTTAGAAATTCAATGAGTAAAGAGTTTAGGAGGTATTAATGAATAAAATAAGTAACTGTATTCTGTCATTTGTAAGTTTAATGGGGAACCTTGGGATGGCCTTTTCTTAATAATAATTTTCTCCTGCTCTCTCTCTGATGTTGAATCACTGATTGTAATTTATGTTTTGTAAAGCAGAGCTAACTGAGCTCATTCAAGACTTCTAGCACTCACATAACAATCAAAAGTGTAAAACAGCGAGAAGGGACAAATTTTGGGTAGAGTTTTTAATTTTTACACGCAAAAAAGGAAACAGAGCTAAAGATTCCTTTGCTAATTTTTCAAAACATTTGTGCTCCCAAAAGCTCTTCCTTGTCAGTTCATTGTTGATGTCTTAAAACAAAACACAGGTATGAATTACATGATATTGCATAAAAAATAATAATAAATACATTTGTACATTTGTAAGGTGGAAATGAGGAAATGTTCTGTAAATTCTTGGTACATTTCAGTGCTTGACAAAAAGTTCCATTTTGTTCATATGTGTGCACTGTTCATGTATCAGTGTGAATTATTGACTAGAAAGCAGGTATCGCTGGAGACGAGGGGGTAGAGGGAGTTTCTCCATTTGATTCTTCCTCTGTTTCCCTAAAAACTGGTGAATTGACAGTCCACACAAAGCCATCAGGGTAGGGGGATCACCTGGGAATAAGGAGAGAGAAAGAACCTGTTAGTTTGTGTGTTTTGATAAGACTGCAGCAGAACTAACCAAAGCAGCTCTGTTTAAAAACCTGACACCCACTTGTGGCTCCATTCAGGTAGCGTAGCCGTATGTTGGCTCCTCCTCTCACGCTGCTCACTGCGGGGAACAGCTCCACTCCATGAGGGAGGTCTTTAAAAGCCTCACCGAGGAAACAGTCATCAACAATAAATCCTAGAAATCCAGCGTCAGCATCCAGGACCAGCAGGATGCGCTCAGGGATGTGGAGAGGTGTCTGTGCCCTCTTTGTGTGTGATGGAGAGGAAGACTGTGGACTCAAAACTTCCAAAGATGCAGAGTGATTCCTCTTCCTCTTTTCTGGATAAATTCCCACACTCTTTCCTGCATGCCAGAGCTGGTTGCTTTTGAGTTCCCAGCCCCAGGACTGTGAATCTCCACCCAGCAGCACCTTGTACCCCGAGGCCTGCAGAGGGCAGTCCTGTCTGGATACGCCCAAGACGGCATGACTCCCCCTGTGGTTGGGGTCCCACAGCACCTCCCACACATGAAGCCCACTCTTCACCCCCATCTCCGCCCTTACTCCATCGCTGCTCCGCTCCACAGGTGAACGTGTCACTTCCTGTTTGCAGGCCGACAACAGGAAGTGAGGGGAGTGGTGAACTGAGCTCCATCGTGAGCGACCGTCTCCTGGAGCAACCGGAGAAGAGTTCAGAGTGACTGCGAGGCGAGACGGGATGGGGACAGCCAGCGGAGGGAAAGGTGATGAAGAGGAGGAAGGGCTGTCGTCTGCCCTGCTGAACAGCCAAACTGACAGTGAGAGACCCATTGGTTTAAACAGTCTGAGAAGGGTCACTGCCAACTGTCGTCAAAGTAGAACTGTGGAGAAGACAAACAATAAAACAGGTTTATGTACTGAAAAAAGGTACAAATATCAGCTACAGTCATTTTAGTTTACAGTTTGTTTGTGATAAAAACAACAAGCAACAATGAACAACAATAAAAACAACAATACAGCTGATTTGCACTATTTTATTATCTCAGATTAGTTTTTTTATTATATTCTATAGCCTATCCTTCTTATTTATGTACAGCAGTCTCTATATATCCTCACATATTCTTCATTCTCACACGCAGTATATACATACAATATCCTTCTCATCTATGACGTGCAATTATCGTGTGCAACATTCTGTTGCAGGTGAAAGGTGTATATAGTGTACATAAACTGTGTGTATGGTTAATTATATTCAAGTTTAAATTCTAATTCATTTTTTTTCATACTTTTTACATTTTCTATATTTTTATTTTACTTGTATTTTTGCACTTCTTTCTACTCTGTACTCCATTTGAGCTGTTGTGACACGTAATGAAGTCTTATCTTAAGAAAAATAAAACAGTTTGTCTTCTGGATAGCTGTTAATGTAATTATGTTATTCACCTGACATGCAAGTTTGACCTCTTATACTGAAATGAAAAGTGCCCTTAACTATTGATTGCATGTTGATTCATTAATCATTTCTGCATACAAACAAAACAGTCGAGGAAAGCTTTAACTGAGGTGAAGAGGTCACGTGATGTAGAGCATAGTAAAGTAGGGCAAGTCTGTTCAAGTAGCAGAGGACAACATCAAGGAAGTGAAAAAAGAGGCACAAGGAAGAATCTGGAAGAGGAGAAGATAAAGTCAGATAAGGAGTAATATAAGATTAAACATAGTCAAAAAAACAGCATAGTATGTAAGGCAGAATAGAACAGAGAAAGAATAAAGTAAAATAGCAGAAAACAACATAGAATTTAGTTTTTAAGAAGTAGAGCAGAATGAGGTAGAACAGAGAACATAAAGTGAAGTAGAGTTGACCTACCGGAGGTAAACATGAAGCAAAGTAAGGAGAGTGAATATTTAGATCCTTTACTAAAAGTAGAAAGCACTGTAAAAAAATAAATAAATAAAATCAATATTTTGCACTAAAAAATGTATTTCAGTAAATGAACTCATTATCATCAGCAAAATCTACTTGAAGTGTCAAATGTGGAATGACATCCCACTGTTGAAGTTCATTAATATTAAAAAGCACTTGAACATTGCAGCTAAAACATATTCTGAGTATTTTACACAGTGTAACTGGTTTTAACTTACTTTAATGTACAATGTATCACATGTCATATCCTGATTAAATGTTTAATACATAAATAAATGAGTAAGCAGTTCTGCATTTCTCTCTAAAATGTAGCAGAGTAAAGGTTTCAGTAGTTTAAAAATAAAATAGGCTACTTATGTAGTATCTCAAAATTGTCCTGTTGCAACAGAAGACTGCATTTTAATTTAAATTTACTTCACTTTCCACTATTTGGTAACTTTAAATGCAAGTAAAATGAGTTAAAATAGCCTAGAGAAACAAAGTTAGACGAGAGTGAAGTGGAGCCCATTAAGCAAACAAATAAATTAGGAGTAGCCCACTTTTGGAGCGGGTCAATGAAACAATAATAATCAATCAATAATGAGTTTTAAATCTTACCAGCTGTTATGTGAGTCAAAGTTATCATTAACTGCAGGGTGTTGTCTGGCATCCTCAACCCACATCAGTGACTTTATAACAGCCTCTAATCAAGTCACTCGTGCGTACAATCGCTGTTCGGTAACGCAACGATGCTCGCGCTCCGTTGTTTTGGTTTGGTTTTTTCGGACGACCTCCAACGAGGGAACAGCACAGTCCATCACTGCAGACTGACGCCACGCAGAGCTGCAGAGACAAGGACGGGAAAGACTGACGTGTTTGTAAACTCATGAACGCTGAGGAGGAACCGTGTCATAGCCCACATAGATAATGGAGATCACGAGCTATCATCGCCTTCCGTCAGACGTCTTCATCTCGTTCTGTAATGAATGTAAACATAAATAGCGAAACACAAAAAGAGGATCAAACTCGGGCTTTTGAATAACAAGAAAATAAAAATGAAATAAAAGCCAAAGCGGCTCATTATTGCCGAGAGCGCACGCGCACAAAAGAGGAGAGGAGGTTTTCTGAAAGGCAGCCCTGGACGCTGTCTTTCAGGCAACGTGATGAAGCGCGAGTTTAAACTGTTTTGGTGCAAATTTGGGCAGTGGTGGAACAATAAAACTCAGTCATTTATTGGGAAATTTATTTGTTGTATTGAAAGTCTGGATTGCAATGTAATTAGTAAGCCAACTAGTGTGGTCAAAATGTTGTGGAGAAAAAGAAAAAAAGAGCCTTTAAGCTGTAGTCCTGTATGATGGAGCATGAAATGAAGTCAAGTTGTGTTCCACAAAATTTTACTTTACTGCTAAGGTAAAAGTTTTATTCCTCTCCACATAATTGTGTGTAATGTGATAGAAAGCCGTGTAATGTTTGTGATGAAAGCT